>CCAG010004834.1:0-20821 GCA_001077435.1 Glossina morsitans morsitans | reverse complement strand
CTAAACAATGGTTCAATTTAATCGATTTACTTCTTTTATGCCGTACACCGCTTTTTGTGCGGAAGCACACAATAAACAGAAGGATTTGAGATAAATTCACATTTTCTTATATTATACTCGATTCAGAGAATCTTTTCTGAATCGATCTCAGCTTGTCTGTCCATACGTCCGTCTTATATTCTTGTCTTCAAACTGCAGGCCTCAATTTTTGGCGATATTATGATGAAATTTGGTTGACCGCAGTCGTTGGGTCCACCGAAGAAGGCTACTGAAAATGATTACAATCGCGACACTTTTCTATCACTTCTCATATAAAGTACTATTTTGACAATACGTTCTATGAGTAACAGTATTAAGCGAAGCGGTATGGAGTATTTAATCTAGAACCGTGGCCCACTACAATATTCCTACCTTTTTTTAATAAATGATTGCAATTTTCTTCAGCGTCTTGAAACTGGACAAATGTCGTCCACATGTCGACTCCACATGTTTTGATTCAGTGGATTTTTAAGAATTTTACCAACTCAAGAACAGATCCCTCTACCATATAACATTGTGACATCTCTGACACGTCTATTGTCATTGATTCGTCACTCAAAACGAGCGAAATCTGAAAATAATCCCTTTAAAATCCGATGTTGCCTTTTAGCGGACGTGTCCAATCTCGATAGAGCTTAGCTTAAAACCAGTCATTGATGTAATCATAGTTCCAGGTAAAGTGTAAATAATATGAAATTTCTTATTAATAAGCAAAAAATATATATATATATTTATACAATACATGCAGATACAAAAAATTCTATCACAGAATGTAACAAAGAGATATGTGATACTTATTACTGCAAATAAGCATCTATATGGAAAAAACATTTGATCCAAAGTAAGCAGAAAAGTAAGAAAAAACACTACCCACTTTAATGTTCGTAATAACATTAACAAAATGAAACGGGTTTGTAGCATGTTCGCTTCATTTTATTTTCATATATCCGTATAAACGAAACTCGTCTGTGTGTGATCATAACGAACATAATATCGTAAACTAACCCATCAAATAATTAAGCAAATATGAAAATGATGTAAAAAACGAGTAAGAATATTATAGTCGGGCATGGTCGACCTTTATATACCCTACACCACATTGTCTAACACCATTCTTGTCTTTGTATGAAATTACTTCCGTGGGTCAATTTTCATCAACACATTTTAAAACTTAGACTTTCCCGCTCTATAAAGGATCAGTTTCCGTGAAAATTGTTATTAGGGCAGCATCCAAAAATGTGCGCAGATGGTCCAAATTTGGCACAGTTAATTTGTTTATATTATATTACTATTGTGATATAAGTCTCATCATAAAATATCGAAAACTACACCTTTTTGCCGTATAAACTTCAGTTTTCGTTATATGAGACGGGGTTCAAAAATTGCCCCAGCCGGTCAAAGGTTTTCCGATCCCAATTTAGAATGGTCAAACACTAATGTTTAGCTACTTTTGCCGAGAAATTGTGAAAATCACAATTTTTTTCCATATAACGACTTTACAGAATAGGGCATTATATGGAGAGTGGTCGAAAAAGTGGAACTATCCGAACCATTTCAATAGCGTTCGTCCTTGCGTCAAAACACGTCACTGTAGCAAATTTCATCGAAATATCTCGTAATTTGCCACCTGTAGCTTAAACGCAAATTTACATGGGCAGACATCAGACGGACAGACAGGCTTAGATCAATTCAGATTATGATTCTGAATTCATCGTTATAATAAAAGGTGGGTCTATCTTAAGCCGTTCTGCGTGTTACATGGTGTAGGGTATAACTACATTAAAGGAAAAATCCTTTTCTGTTGTAAACGAGGATGAAAGGAAATTCTTCCAATATTCAAATCAAGAAATGAAACATTTATCTCACATGAGTTACTTAGTGTTTGATGGGATAGCGTCCTTTCCAATATACAACTGACCTCATGTGGCTTACGCACTTTTCATCATATGACCCTGTGCACCATTTGATGACCCTTGGATTACGAGTGGATTCAGTGACACCGGCAGACTTTAATAACAGACCTTCGCATATACGTGTGAGATTAAATTACATTTTACTTGATTGCTTAGAAACCCTGTATGAAAACCGGTCCAAAGATTCGGGCGATTAATTTTATACCTAATATAATAACACATAGGAGTTACATACATCAAAACGAATATACATCAAAAACGGATCAAAATTAATTTTAGAATTGAAATGTAAGGCAAAGTTTTATACCTAGAGTAGGACAAGAATCTATTCTGCTTTTTTTTCTTTGTATAACAAAAACACTCATACTAAGTCGTGAGCATTTATCCATATTCCGGGATTCAAAACTTATATGTTTTTTAAATGAAAAATTTCTTAAATATAAATATTTCGAACATACAACACCTTCTTCTCGAACTCAGGCAATCTTCATTTCAGGCAATTATTCATTCACTTTCAAATAAATTTTCTTTTCATTTTTTTGCGAAATTTATTTATACATAAAAAAGAGATAAAACAGGGGAACAGTTGATTTTTTATTATTACACACTTACAACGGCCCTAAAATCGAACTTAACACTATCGACTAAAGACTGGCGTTAAAGGGCATATATATTACGACGTTGTAACTGCACTTATCTTCTGTGGTAAACGAAAGATTGATTCCTTGTTTAAAAATAATTGCTTAAGTAGACTAAATAGCTGGTTGTAGGTATGTACTGGAAAGTGCAAGACCTCCGTTAGTTATGAAGCAATTTTGTACTAAATGTGTCTGTCAATTGTTGGAATATGTCATAAGAATCTAAAGGGTCGTCTAATCATGTGACTATCCACTCTATCGTAGAGAAATTTATTTTACCGAACAGGGGGATGTCTGAAAGGTCCATTCAGTTGCTTCCGTTCATCCGAACAGAAACTTGGACAATCTTTGTCCCCATTATTCTCAACGTTCCCATCTGCTCTAGCGATATGTTGAACGAAACGCAGGCAAAGTATAACAAATTATTTATCTAATTATTAGTTTGTATCTGGTAAAGGAAGAGCTTCGTGCCATTTTTCCTAATTAACAAACGGTTTTAGGTATTTATATATATATATATGCAAGTTATTCCAATTTGCAACGCGGCAATCGCTAGTCAAATGAGAGCACGTCACTTAGTGGACTCTATTCCTTTTATAAACAAAACGTGAGTTGGATAGACAGCGCGTACAGTGCAGAGAGCTTAGAATAAAAGACGCTTTTCCCCGCATAGAGCTATGCGCACCTTATTTATATTTTTGTGCAAAAACTTGCTAATAACCGCTCGGGCCAAGTCGAAAGTTGAGCAACGTGGATGCCTACGTTACTGTTTGTTAAGCAAAAAAAAGAAGGACACCGGACATTTTTTTAAAGCAGTTTGAATTGTTTGGAAAATGTCTCTAGAGCTAAGCATGGCGGCATACAGGATGTCCTCCCGTTAAGTAAGAAGCGTTAACCAACACATTTTAAGGAGCAATGCAACTGGGGGCATTTGATACCAATGAAATGCAGGAACCTTTCGTCTGGCCAATCAGGCGGTTTGAATAACCACTGCCTCCACAAAATGCTCTTTTTCCAACTGTCAAAGACCAAAAACTGTCTCCGTTAGGTACCTGAAATCCGAGGCACTTTATAGATTCGTCTGAAGTGCAAGGCGGAGCTGTATTTGTGTGCGGATTTTCCATAGACACCGCATCATAAGCCCTTCTATCTACCCATATATCGATACAGCTTCTTAGCCCAATTATTACTCTTTGAGGTCACACCATGATAAGAATCTCATTCCATCGATCTCCATATAACTGTGACTACGTACAATAGAAGTCGTGTAAAAAGGGAAAAACTTTCTAATAGTGACTTCTTTGCTTTGATTATTGCACCTTCAACAGTTGCTGATCCTTGTCTTTCCACATCTTCACCTTTGTAGATTTGCTTTGTACGCATTTCATATTCAAAATTTCAAAACAAATAATGTACAAAAGATGGCAAACTGGACGAAGTAGCGCCTAATCTACCCGATTAAAATTTTCAGTTGAATTAGTAATCGATATATAATATCACAGATAGAGGGATAATTGAATTGTTTCTAAATTGAAATTTTTGCTTTTCAATTGCGAACAATTGGCTCATGTGATGGAAGAAGTATTGCTTACAGAAATGTGAATAGGATGCGCATATATGTGAAGTGAATATGAAGAATATCAAGCACATGTTCTTTCACTTGTCTTAAGTTAAAAACTGAAAAATTTCACAATTTATTCATAAATCAAATGCAGCAGAAAATGCATTCGTTCGAAAAGTCATAAAAAAAACTTTTAAAAGCTCTTTTATTTAAATGGGAAAAATTTTAATTTGTGATATCTGATCTGATACTTAAGTCAGTCACTCTATCATCATGCAAATGTGTATGTGTTATGTTATGTTATGTTATTGTACAATTGAACTGACAGCTCTGAGAGATAAAATCCAAGTAAGTGAAGCTCAGCAGCTACTTTAAGATTTAAAATCTAGTTAAATATTTAGGAATTAAGAGAGAGGAAGATGAAGAAAAAAAAAAAAATTTAACTTAATTAAAATGTTGAACAATAAATATTTAAAGTAAATATGTCGTTTATGAATCTTCTAAAAAATTCCTTACATATGCTGTCGGAGTTCATTTCATTTTCATTCTTACCCTCCATCCTACTCTTCTTCCCTTTCTGTAGTAGTCATCAATCTGTGAAATACAAGAAATTATAGATTTTTCCTTAAGGGACAACTAAAGTAAAATTTCTAGACATTCTATGCAAGTGGCCGTATATACAAATCTGTATGTATGTATATATGCGTGTGCCTGTGTATGTGTGTGTGTTTTGTAAGTATGTTCTAAAAGAATAATAACACATAGCAACAAATTGATGGTTTTGACATTAATAAAATATATTTCCTTAAACGAAAATGTCTTCTACGCATATAACGTCTTAAGGCTTATAAATGCTTTAGTGCTTGCTTTGCTTTGCTTACATGTGGACATCTTATGGTCGAACTTTGCAAACCACATTTTATTAGAAAAAGCAACACAATTTTATTTAGATACTAAACCCTAACCACACAGACACACTTTCGATTACTACAATATTTTAACCTATAAATAGCTAATGGTTGGAAGTACACATGTGTACATGTATGTGTATACGAAAGTTTTACATTTTAATGGTATTTTTAATTAAATTTTCATAAATTTCCTTCGTTTTTTTGTTTTTGTCTAAAATCTTTATGTTCCAATGTTTGAAATGAAAAAAATGAGATAAGAAAACGATAAAATGATGAATGAGATCATTGTGTTGTTACTCAGTCGTTTGCATTATTTGTCATTCAAGAACGAATTTGTGGCTTTCTAAAAGATTCTAATGCTTATAATGTGGAACGTCAGATCAATATTCAGCAATTGGTATCATTCTCTGAAACGGTAAGCGAAAATTAGTGAAAGAAATTGTGATGGATTTTAACACCGGGCTTGCCCTACAGGATCCTTTAAGGAAATCCTGTTCTGTCAAGTCGCAAGACTTTCTCATTTGCCCGACTTTATATCACGGATGCACCCATAACCTCTATGGAACCACCACAGCCGCGAAAGCATGAGTAGCCGAGAGTGTTCACGAGTTTAAATCTCGAATGCGGTAGAATTCCCTTTGGTCCTAGCTGTAGTGAATGCTCAATCGATAAAGGCATAACACCTACCGATTGAACCCACGCTCCCTATCTCTTTCTCTTTCCTTATTTCTCTCTAACCGTTACCGTATTACACATCCTCTCAGTGATTGGTCATAAAATTTAAAGAAAAATGAAAAGACAGAAAACTGAAATTCGGTAAAAACTTTCCAGGATCGATGAGGATTTGAAAAATGGATGCAGTTTTCCCACATGCACTACGTCGAAAAAAGCCCAAAGATTTTTTCGTAATTTCGTTTACGAAGAATTGTTACCCAGTTATCGGTCAGAACCAAGTCTTTGTTTTGTCCAAAAATAGTTGCATGAAGAAATATTTGCCCCAAATTTCAACTTCTTCTCTCTTGTGACTGTGACGATTCTCTAATAAATACCGATCAAACTGATTCCTTTTGAGATAAAGAAGAAAATGGAAAACGTCTCCATCTAGTGTCAACTATCGTTAGCGATATATTTAACGATCTGACTGGTCATCAGTCATAGGAAAAACACTGTGGTCTCTTGAAATAGTTTTGGTGATTTCGTTTCAATTTACTATTGCAGGGCAATGGTCAGTAATATCAAGTTTGGGTTACAAAACAAGATTTTTAAGTCACAAAACCCTCAAACTAAAAAGAATTCCAATTTGCGACGACTCTGCGCTATTGCTGACAATACGATAGTTAGACTTAAGGCTAGAATTATTTTGGTCAAGCAGAGAATTTCTATATTCACAAAATTTCTATAGCTTTGAATTATGCCAGCATTTTGTACTTATCCTGCTAGGAAAGTGGTTGCTATCCATGTGTTCATGTCTGTATATGATTAGTGCAAGCTTCCTTAATTTAATGGCTAATAAATCCATTTCCAATCATACAACGTCGTGTTATTTACTTTCTTGGAAACTAATGCCTTAAGAATATTTCGCATCACCTACAGAAAGATTTACTTATGTATGTGTCAAACAAATGACAAACGCTTTGCAGTCAAAAGCAAAAACGTTTGATTTGTCAAAGTGAGAAAAGCAAGTACAACATGTTTTGGGGAAAAAAGTTTTGAAATTCATGAAAGGTTATTGAAACATTCATACTTGAGGCTGAAGATATGGTAAGCTAAGCTACCAGTGTAAGTCCAAATCAATGCTTAATTTCAACTTAAAAACTTAACTTTGCAGGAAATTATGCATAAAGTCGTCTTATATATCAAAATGTAATTGTGTTTTGTAGCACACGCAAGTAGGAATTCATCAATGTATAAATAGGGCGCTATGTTTCTAGAAAGCCACTTAACTAATTACAAGAGAAGGTTGTTTCACAAACAAATTCCAAACGTGTAGAATACCCATTGAATTGTTTACAAAATTTAGCGAATCCTTCTATATATCGAATACTACTTAAGTAAAACGTTGAAATTTTTAATATTTTGAAAGTGAAACAATCCAACTCTCCCTTCAGTCCCTTTAGTATTTTTTAGTCTCTGCAATATTTTTAACAACTTTTGGCCAGCAAACTGGCGGACGCTTTTTATGTCGACGGGTCCAATCATTTATTGTTATAGTCGGTAAAAGTGACAATTTTATGTTATCCGTTTACACACACCTTTATTTATTTTTCTATTTTTTCTATTTATATATATATGTATATGTCGTAAAAATTGCTTGTATATATATGTGTGCGTTCCGCAATTAAAAGTGTCGGTTTGTTTTTTTTTTTGTCATTTGTTAACAGTCAATAAAATTTAAAATTGTTGCAATTGCCATGCATTTCAACAGATAAACTTTTTACCAAATGCTTATGTACACAATAACAGCAACAACAGTAACAACATGCAAAAACGTGCGAAAAAAGAAAGACAAGAAACGAATCATTTGACTTTTAGGGCAATTGCTTTTCATGTTTCTCGTTCCCTCCCCATATTTTCACAAGAAATTCGTAAAAAAGCAAAATATAAAAAATAAATAAAACATCAAATGTAATATTTTTTAGTTTTTTTACTTTTTTTTTTCTATTTTTTTGCATAAAACTGAGAAGACACATGAATGAAAACGAATACAGAGAGTTGACTAAATTTAAATAGAAAAGCAAAAACAAAAATGAAACATCAACAACAATTTAGAAATCAACTTAAATGAATTCCTTGAAGTAACTAACGACTTGAGAACGAATTTTTTACATTCACTACTGAGTTATTCCTGCAACTTCTAAATAAATGAAATGCTGCTAATTTAATAAAACGCGCAAGCATTGCTTCAGATGCCTTTAAAGAAATGAGTATAGTAACATAGTAACATAGTAACCTGCATCGGCTTCATGGCTACACCTGACGGGCTTGCCTTTCATAGGCTATCGTTGCAGCGCGTTATCCACAAAACAATGCATGTTTCACAAGAACGCACTTTGAAGTTGACGATAGCAAGAGGTATCTATCAGTAACGTATTCTAAGAAAGTTAAAACATCATGGTCAGGCAAGGGTGGTGGCTATTAAGTGCCTTACTTCACATCATCGAATAAAATTCTTTTCTTCATTTACTTTCAAGATGAAATGCGAAAAAGTTTAGCTTGTTACGGTGTAACGGCCTACTTATCATGAGAGCCCTTATATGAGAGCGAGTCCAAAATGTGAATTGCCATGTGAATTGGGGCGCTCCATAGTGAGCGAATTTAATTTTCTTTTCAAAGATCGTATTCCCCATTAGGCACTAAAACTTGGAATTTGTTGCTGTCCCTTTGTTACTTTTTGATCAGAGCCTTTATATTTGTTGCTTTCTTTTTGATCACAGCCTTTATAAGGTGCCGTGATCCAAATTGGTTGCAGTTAATGTTGAAGCCAAATTAATATTTCTATCCAACTACCAAATATTTCATCTCTTCTTAGAAACGGTTATATAGGAGTGAGTTTGAAAGTTGGCCTACACGATCCAAATTTTCACGAAAATTTTTTATGAAGATTTTTATCGCGATATTTTTAAAATTGAGATTTATTTCATATAACGACTTAATCATAGTAAGACAATTATAACGGGAGTAGACGCAAAAGTGTTCAACATTGTTGTCCTTGATTAAAATTCCGTCAAAATATTCCAAAAATTGCGATCTTTAAATTGTACACAATAATACAAGGGCAGATATTAAGCGGACACACGGACAGACGAGTTTAAATTGATTCAGGGAACGACTTCTAATTTAAAAGCATTCTGCATGTTGTAAACGTCCACACAAATTTAATATACCCTTAACTGGAAGTAGGGCACCGTATAAAAATGATGATTAACACATGTAAAGATATAAAATAAATTCACGGCAGAAAGATATAAAATAAATCCAAAAAGCAAAAATAAAACACATAAAAAAAAAAAGATATAAAAACATCAAGGATTACGTTTTACAAACTTTTAAATTTTTCCTATTTCCTCTGAAAGCAAAGAAGAGATTTAATTGGTTTTTGAACTTAGTATGTGAGAAGCGAAAGAGAAAAAAAGAAGAAAACCGAGTTCAAAAGAATTGACGTTGCAATCATAATTTGTACAAAACGAGGACACACTAACTGGCATAACTTGAAGTGTTCGTCTATGCAAGCTGCCAAGCCATTTTTTTGCTTCTCATCATCTTATCCAATATAGGGTTTAAGAATTCAAATTCTGAAATTCGTAAGATAAGAAAAAAATCCGAATTCAAGTGCAAATTTAATAACTGTACACCTAATTCTCTTTTTACACGATAGATACGTGCCCAAAAAATACGTGTAAAAAAATTCGTGTCAAAAGAGAATTAGGTGTAAACAATATTAAAAAGTTCTTGTTAGAGTTCACTTAATTTATTTCGTGCTTACACATTTTAATTCATTAAATATTTTATAAAAAAAAACTTCTACTTTGGAAAAAGGGAATTATATCTGAAATTCATAAATATAACATCGTGTTAAAACAAAATAATTCGTGTAAAAAAAGGAATTTTTTTTCTTTTGAGCTCGTGTTAAGTCAAATTCGTGTAAAAAAAATTCGTGTAAAAAGAGAATTGGGTGTACGAACATTTCCGCGCTTGTATTGTTTTGCATTGCAAGCGATCTCGCAAGCTTAGCATGAAATTTTGCATTATTGCTGGAAACCACCATCACCTAGACATTCGGTATATCAGAATTTGCAACGCGTCCAGAGTTACTCCTTACAGTGAAGCGAAATACATATGCACTTGATCAGCTTGAGGTTCTGCGTAACATTAGACATGTTCCTGAACAAGTCCATCGATCGTTTGTTGTTGGAACTGGAGCTAAGCATAGGCGCACGGCCAGTGTACAGTGCGATCATAACTAGGATAAACAAAAAATTGAAACTTATTATGCTATTGATATGTGTTCTCTTCAAGCTTCGCACATACGTTTGGAAGCATCCTGTAGAACTTCAATGAGAACTGGGAACGATTCGCAACCACGGCCACAAAAGCTTATAATTTGTAGCTTACCAACACTATTATAGATTTATTTAAAAGTCCTGCTAGGGAGTCTTCATAGAGCTTTTTAAAAAATTCGACGTACTGACACACCCACATTTAAACAAACACTTCATAGTTCTAATGTCTTTCGTCCAGATGGTGGATACAGAAGATTGGTTGTAAAGTATCAAAAACTTTTTTCTTTTGTTAGTTTTGCTTCTGCTTAAAGAATCCAAGAAAGATATGAAAGACTTTTATTGCTTAGTATACAATCCAATATTCTCTAGTTGACTGCAGCAGAAAAAAATTCCCGAGAAAAAAGAAAATGAAAGTAAAACTTGAAAAAAAAATAAATTTATTTTTGAAGAGCAAAACTCTATTAACTTAGCGCATATGAAGCGAGTGCATTGCTTAAAAAAAGTAATCATATGAAAATTAAAACAGTAATTAGGAAAATTGAAAAAAGACTTGTCATTAGCAAAGTTAAACTAATCGTATGAATATTAAGGAAGGTATGGAACTAAATTTTGTTAACTGACAGAGAAAAGCGAACTGAAAACGCCATTCATTTCAACATTTCCCAAATGTATCAAATGATGCTTAATAAGAGCATATAAGCGTTATTGAATTGTATGACCCTTACGTGCATATATGCACAAAAACATACATACATACCCACAATTGTACAGAAATATGGCAAAAATTTTGATTTTAAGCAAGTCGTTCATCAACTATGGAAACGTGAATTACAAATGCGCGCATACCGGTTGGTTTCTATTAAGGAATTTTTTTTAAACTTTCCATGTTTTCGGAGAAGATCTGTTAAAATTTCAATTCATTTTGCCATTTAACGCAAAATTTTTCAGACTAGATTTCATTTCATTAACTTAACCCAATGTTTATTTATGGCGTTTGTTGACGCATGCAACAATAAAATATCATGCAGGAGAACGAGGAGACGAGTGGAGATTCAAAGTCCAAATGCATTATATATTCATCTTTATATACATTATTACGGAAAATTCTTTTTTTTATTCCTCATCAGGCCACGTGGTTTTATAACGACTCAACAATGATGAAGTTACTTCCAATCCCTTATGAGAATCCTGAGAATGTTAACGCGTTTGTTTATAGAGTTAAAAGTCTTCTTACTTTTCCGAACAAGCTATAAATAAACATCGAATGCTTCGCCGAATGATGTAGCTTCTGGCTGGAGTCCAATTTCCCTGCTAGTCTTTGTACGGTCAAGGCAGTTCATTTACGTCTGCAATCGTATACTTATTCAAACGTTGGGGGCTGCGTTATTGATGTGTTTGGTACTCCAAGGTGCTGAACCAATCTTTTTAGGAGCAACTTGTCGCGTAAATTTGATATCGAACGATTGCAATCTGGGAGGATATAATAGGTTCAAAATTCCCCAAAATTTACTTATGCTTTCAATTTTTAGGTCCGCATTTACTACGAGCGCAATGCAAGCTTGTATCTCGATTGCGTCTGCTTTCGTTGCATTTATCAGCAATTGTTGCATGTCGATATATTTGTTAATAATTCCTTTATCAAAGAATAATGAAGAGCTTCGCTGAATAACTCCTTGTAAGATGATACATCATACGTTGCTCTGGTGTACTTTCTCAATCCCCCGCGAAACCCCCGTTAATCCCTTCTTCGTAATATTCATCGCTGCCATTCAAAAAAATCTCAGTACCAACATCGAAATAGTTTCCCGTTGCATTCTTCCAAACCAGCCTCGAGTTTGTCCATAGCGCAACGAATTTTTTCCTCAGCCAAAAATATATTACATTTCTATAACAGGGGCGTAGAAGTTGATTATTATCACAACACATACCAACTCAATATATCTCCAAATATATCTCCCATGCGACAATGCATTTATAACGTCCTGCGGTACGCGGGCATTGGCAAATACTATAATAACTCCCACGCGATTAGATGCAAGTTAGAGCAGGTCTCGACAAGTATGATGCATATAGGTGTCGATTTATAATGTGTATATTCCACTGTGTAACTGGGTGAAGCGTGAATCACATCGCGCTGCAATAATGGACATTTTGTGGATCAAGGGCGCATCGTGGTCCGATTGGGGTTAAACGCAACTCATATACATAAAATAGATTTCCGACATATCACAACACTTCACTCCGCTACGTTTAGACACACATGATTGAATCCTGCCATCGAACGTCACATCTCAGCACTCTTTACCTTAAGTGAATTCTCTGCTCATAAAACTCTTGAAAACCAGTCATCAACACAAGATTTCATTCTCGTATACTTTTGTTAATTCGTTTTTTATGCCCATTGGATATCATTGTAAGAATTTTTATAAATCTTTTTCAGCAATCGATAGCTGCATAAGGCGTGTTTACTTCACAACCCCTGCATGTGAAGTATTGAAATATCTGTCTACTTACATGTATTGCTTTCTTAGGAATTTCATTTTGGAATTTTTCATGTAAACTTATTCGATCAGATAGATATACAAGTTTCGTAATAATATTTTTATCTATTTAATTATTCTTCCATTCATTTGTTTATTTATTCATTTATTTTCTAGTTTGTATTTACAATTTCTATGGTTTTTTCTATTCATATTTATATTACATTATTTTTATATATAAATATATAACAAACGTATCGCAAGATAAACTTCATGTCGATGCCAGGAGATGTGCATCAAAAATAATAAATTATAAAATCAGTAAAGAAAACTGTATTCGACTTTTCCGAATTTTTTATACTAACCGCATTTATCGTAATAAAGACTGAACTAAGGAAACTAAGGGAAAAACTAAACTTCCATAATGTTGAGTGGGAAGTGGGACTGATTTTATCGAACTTCGCGGGATATACTTGAAAATTTTTATCGTATGATTGTTGTGATCTATCGAAAAGCAGAGCTATTTTCCATTTAAGCTGCACACTAGGTACACACTTGCTTCAATTCGTCCCATTTGAGTGACATCCAAGAGCTTTTAATATTTCAGTCGAATTTAGAGCCAATAAACAATCACCACAGACGTTACACGGATGGTCGTCTGACTGAGAATCAGACAAATGTATAAAAGGACAGATAGATCGACATAAGGACGAAAATTTGATAATGCCCCCTTTGAGTATAGGAAACGTTTTGACAAACATATGACTCAACCCACATCCTTTGACAGTGGCTATAAACATTCAAATGTACATAAATACTTTAAAGGTATGTCTGAAGAGAAGTTAAAAGAGTTGTTCGACAAATCGATTCAAGGAAAGACTATACTCTTCATTTCTCGCAATGAATGTAAGAGTTACAAGGAAAATGAATACTTCATCCATTAAAGCCATCAATCGAAATAGGAAATGGTAAATGGAATATGCACATACATAACTACAAACAATGTAGTAGTAATGTAGTTTTAAAAGTACCCGTCACTTTTAGATATCAATATCATATAATTCATAATTGATCGATATAACTAAGTTTTTCACACATTTTCCTAAAAGCCTTTGTTACTAGCTTGCTTGCTTGTTTGCGTGCTTGCTTGCTTGCTTGCTTGCTTGTTGGCTTATTTTCAGAATAAACGGAAATGCGACGCATGTGAAAGATTATACAATGGAAATGTCATTTTTAGACGAGTAACATAACATTCACATCAACAAATTCATCAAATCAGATGATTCCGTAAGGAAGAACTGCATCTAGATCTAGACGAGATTTAAATTCCAGTTAATAAACCTTCTCGTAATATAATTTCATGTAACAGGAGAGCAAACAACTCATTTACCTGAGGGGCTCTCAAGTGTTTTAAGCTATTGTATAGTTTAGGCTTATTTTGTATGCGCTCTCTTTTTGGACATCTGAAGGTTTTCCACGTTTCATTTTGATGTATTCATATTTCAAATGAAATTTTCCACCGCAACTCTCTTACAGCAACACTTGAATTATTCCGTAACTTTTTTGCATAAGTTAAATAGGAATTTGCGGCAACGAGGCTTCTCGTTCTATTTTTATGCAGAGATTTTGTATACGTTGTTTGAAATAAATAAACCGGAGCTAACTGGGAACAAGGGTATATTAAGTTTGTGCGGATGTATGAATAACATGAGATAGACCCACCTTCTGACCCACTCTCTGAATCAATTTAAGCTCGTCTATTCGTCCTTATATCTTGTGTCCTTGTGTACAACCTAAAAAGAGCAAAATTTGAAAATGGGTTGGACCGGATCAACCGGGAAAGTCTTTATCTGAATAACCTTATAGTTGTGTAGGGTATTTAATAGTGGGCCATGACTCACTATAGTGTTTTTACTTCTATTATAATATTATTTTTTATTGTTTTTGCCATGACGAAGTGCAACTTGAGCGAATATCCTGCATTCTTGATCTAAGTGAATGTTGGAGGGTATCTTTTAAGCCTCACAACTTGATTGTCTCTTTGCGTCGTCATGAGCGAAATTCAAAAGCAATCCAAATAGGTACCAAGAACTACAGCTCTGCTCAGCGTTTAAAGATAAAGCTGCCCAGGAAGAGCATTGTCTATCTGTAATTGCCGTCCAATGCTTCCAATGTTTCCTGAGAGATTTTGCATACGCGACAGAGCATCGCCAGAGTGAAAAATCACGAATTGTGAGAGACTTTTCTCTAATGCGGTATCAAGAACATCGGTTGTTGCCGGTTTTGTTGCCTTTCAGATGCTCGTTCAGATTTTTTGATTCCTTCTAATACAGGTATAAAGCTAATGACGAGACAATAAGTGTAAGTTCTCTTTGTTGAAATTGATTGCTCCAGGAAATCTGAAGTTAGCTTGGAGTGAAAATGTGCTAAGTTAAGAAACACTTAGAAACTAGTTTTCGAGATTTCATGCGAACACTAGTTTTATAGGTTAAACCATTGTCCAGTATGTTCTTAACCGGAAAATGGACTTTGGCAAGATCAAGAATTTTCATATATTCGTAATCGATTTGAGATTGTCAATGAGCACGATCCCATGCATATTCCAAAGCAAAATGTCAGCTATTTGCAGGCCATTTTAGCACGCTTGACTTCCAGTGCCGGCTGACCAGCTAACCACTACTCGAAAGCTGAATTTCGAGTCCGTAATGGTTTGTACTAGAACTACGTCTTATCTACACTTAATAATATATATTAATATGTCATCTTATTCGAGAATCGGTTGACCATTATCGGTTCCATTCTTCTTTTGCTTTGACATTCTTCTTCACTGAACACAAAGGCGTTTACTTGCAATCGGCCGCACCAAAAACTCCAAGTGAGGTAAATAAAGTTGTACGGGAGGCCATTTTATTCATTCAAATTTTGTGACACTACATAAGCGCTTATCCTTCAACCTGTAAAAGTAAGTATGGGATCTCCTGAAATTGCCTTCAAACAATCCCAGGAAATAAGTTCTTCCTAAAAAAAGGTTTCCTTAAAGCACCAAGGGCAAATCTAGTGTTAAAGCAAAAACCTACCATAGTACCAAAGTAAAATCATGCAGGCACATACATAAGTTTGCCCAGCGCCTTTTATGTATGCTTTCAAGTTAATTTCTTTAATTATTTATTTATATTTCTTAAGTTCATGTTCCAGTTCTGTAAGCTTCAAGTTTCCTAAAGACAATCAAAAGTATATATGCAAAGTAAGAAAAGATTCTAACTAAACATAATTTCTTTCTTACAGATAGACACGTTCCCAAAAAATACGTGTAAAAAAATGCGTGTAAAAAGAGAATTAGGTGTAAACAATATTAAAAAGTTCTTATTAGAGTTCACTTAATTTATTTCGTCCTTACACATTTTAATTCATTAAATGTTTTATAAAAAAATAACTTCTACTTTGGAAAAAGGGAATTATATCTGAAATTCATAAATATAAAATCGTGTTAAAACAAAATAATTCGTGTAAAAAAAGAAATTTGTTTTCTTTTGAACTCATGTTAAATCAAATTCGTGTGAAAAAAATCGTGTAAAAAGAGAATTGGGTATATATAAAAACTCGAAAACTTTGATGATTAATTAAACCTTATAGACAACGTCTTTTATAAATGTCGTATCTTGGTCTCTTAGATATGTTGTACGTTTTTATGTCTTCTTCTATTGTTAAATATTTAAATAAAATTAATTTATTAGTTTATTTATTTAAATAAATATGCAATCAGTCTTCCTTACTGATTGTGTAAATAAATAATTTGATAAAATATTTATCATTATGACGACCATTAAAAATACCATAACCTTTTTCTTTGTTTTTCCTCATAAATATTTTAACCCCCAAAATGCGCCCAAATTCGAAAGTAAAATTTTGATTGTAAAACAATATTAAATTTAATTTGAAATCAAAACTATTGCACATACACCTGAACGCAAAGATAAACTTTTTCATTCACTTAACACTACGAGCGTGATATCATGTCGGAATGAAATATAATTTTAATGTTTCTCTCAAACACATCATTATCGACAGATTTTTGTTGTTGTTGTTTAAACAATACAGAGAAAGGTGCGTTTATACGAGGTGTGCGCAAAAACCAAAAAAAAAAAATTGGTTTTTTATTTTTCTCGAAAAATATTTATTTATTTATTTATTTATTTATATCCATTATGTCTCCTTTAAAGCAATCCCCTCTAAAGATAATACACTTAAACCAGTGCTTTTTCCAATTCTCGAAGCACTTGCACAAGTCCGGTGAATTCGGTGGCTGAGATATGATTACGGCACGCCTTCGCTGTTGGAAACTTTCGAAAAACTTTCATGGCATGAGCCAAACGATACTTTCTCCACCACAACTTTCGTGGTATAAGCACTTTTGTGTGCTTGTAGACACTTTTTCTGCTCGAGTCAACATTTTCAATCAGTTGGAGCACTTCATTTTATTTTGCACACAAAATTTAAAACAAATCCTTTGATGCATTTTTTTCGTTAGCAAAAAATCGCCAAGCACGCTTAAGTCCATCCCAACTTTATATGTGCAAATAGCAAACTAAAAATGCAAGGTCAACGTCTGTTGAGGACACATGTGAACCAATATAACAAAAATCGAAAATCGAAGGTAAAAAATTTGAAAAGTTGACCTTTTTTTTTTGAGCACACCTCGTACGTGCACCTATACATATATATATATGTGCATATGTAAGCTTTATAACTGAGTAAAAGCTGTTAGTATGCATTAAAACACTACAAAAGATTTGTTTTGTTGTATGTTTTACAGACTGGAACGCAAAGGGAGTTGGCGATTGTGTTAACCCTACCGAGACAAATTTTGAAAAAAAAAAAAAAAATATGAAAACTCATTTCAACTTTAAATTGAAATAAATTGCGGTCTGTGTATACGTCCGTATGTACTTGGATATGCGTCTGTCTTCATTTCTATGTAAATGGCATTTCAAAGTTTATTTTTTTGCTTCTTGTCTACACATATACATATACATATACATAGTTACGGGGAAAAGCCTTATGAATGTGAAATTAAAATAATAAAGAAAGTTGTTGCAACTATAATAAATTTTGTTGATGCCGTTATTGTTGACGATGTTGTTGATGTTGGCTTTATTAATATACAAGTTTTCTGAAACAAAAATAGTCTTATGCCTCTCGTTATAGACAGAGAAGCAGTCAAATCATAATCATTTAACAGTTACGGATTTCTTCTTCTAAGGGAAATGGAATTAAAACAATTTTAGCACTTAAGATACGGAGGCAGGAATACCAGTCGTAGCATAGATACATTTTCCCTACTTCGGTTATTCTGTAAGATAAATTAACTTAACATATAAAAAATACATGTGTTTACGTAAACGAGTATTCGAAGTTTGGGGAAAGAAATCTCTTTCGGCAGTTCTTGCACATTTGCAATTAATCATGTAAGGTCCAGATCCTGCATTATAGCATTTTATTTTACTCTTCGTCTTATAAAGTTTGCCAAATTCTTGCGCCGATAAGGTCCCAGGAGCAAAATCGTCTCATAGTTGATTCTTCATCTTGGGTATAAGATGGTTTCCGATCTAAGCTAAAGTGTGAAAAGTGTTTAACGTAAATCTGTAGCAGGTATTATGTCTAACCGGCTTGCTAGTACCATCCTCGACTTAATCATATATCTATCGCACACACCTCAGCTCCAAGTTTTTTCTGCCTGTACTTGCAAATGTCTTTCTCGCCTTTCAAAATATTTCTACTTCCTGTCCGTCAACCGTACATTGTTCCCGCTTCTTTCCCAGCTTAACAAAAAAATCTTCCTGACGCCAGCAGCGATTAAATGTATATGGACATCACCTGACTGGCTAGGCATATATAACCAGAACTCTCTGTAAGCATTCATGCCAAAGCACATAAAGTAGAAAGGGAAGGGTATTAACGCGACGAAATCGCCGCAACCCTAAGATATTCTAGTGCTTACCACTGACTTTAAGATAAAGTAATACTAAATAAATGAAGTAAGAAGAAGAAGTTTTTTATTTTACTATGACGGAAAAGGAGGAAAGGGAAAGAAGTAGAGAGGTGGTGGCCACAACCCAATGAGTATGCGCCCAATCGATAGGTGATATTTCGTTACCGACTGAGCATTCATTATAGTTACGCGCTTGAAAATCAAACCCGCGGACACTGACTTCATAGTCGCGGTTCTTGCCCACTCGGCTACTCAGACGGAAATAAATAAAGTAAAAGAAACAAATTAAAGGACAACGTTGCCTTCGAACTACATACCAAGCAATTGTCAGCTTGGCGAGTGCCACTGCATGCGAAAGTTACTCCTTGCGAGGTCTATCTAAAAAAATCGCGATTATGATTTTGAAATTCGATTTAAACGTTTTCCTGATCGCACTCGTTGAATTCAATTCCCATATCAGTTGTGTGCGTCCATAGGTCCGTCTACAGTTCGAGCACATATAATATCCATTCCTGGGCATTAATCTCTAATTTCTAGATAATAATCTGAAATAGTAATAATTACAGAATATTTTGAATATCGCACGAAGTTCACTAAAGCCCAAGGTTTCACATGTGAACGTCCATGCTTAGCTTTTAAGTGTACTACGCAATTGTTGATTAATTATTAAGTTGTTGTTATCTTAAAATTTAATTTTGATAAAAGATGTGCAACATACGCTTATAAAAGTACACGAAGGAAAACGAGGAAGTACTGAGTATAAAGAGAGAGAAGCCGATTTTAGATGAAGACAAGTATTCTTTACCCTGTCATTCTTTAACAAAAAAAAAAAAAAGAAGAAAACCATCAATTTTTATGGATTTTTAAATAAATCTATTTCGCAATCAACAAACCCTGACGAAGTTTTGCTTGCCAAGCAAGCACAGCTGAGAACTAAAAGTCGCTTTACATCTTTCATAGAAAATTTTTTTATCAAAATTAATGGACATTTTAATATGAGTTATGATGAGTTTTTTCACAGGAGTAACGAATGAATAAAGTCATAAAAAATTATTCATCTTATCCTTTAATATTTTTAATTTTAGAAAGTTTAAAAAAAAATAATAACTATTTACGTAAGAGTGAGAAGTTTTCCGCTTAAGCATCCAAGGCAGCTAAATGTTGAAAAATGAATAAAAAATCATTACGACTTAAAAATTTAATTACGTAAATTTACCCAAAACTAAAAAATAAAATCTATTTAATATTAAAATTAATTAATATTCACAAGATGAGGTTTTCGTCCCCTTTGTGTGAGGGTTTTCTAAAAACAATTGCAAAATTTTTATAATAAACGTCATGTGTTCAGGACACCCTGACTTCAAGTTACGATACATACATGAATTTCCCTGAGAGACCTTTACTACAATATATATATATATATATATATATATATATATATCCTTGATGAGCACAAGACTATTAATTAGTTTAGTTATGTCTGACCGTCTATTCGTCGGTCGTCGGATGGCGATGTAAACTAAATGCCTAGTCATCTAGGTTCTTAATTGGATGGTATTGGGAAAACTATGCGAACTTACTATGGACGTGACAAAGAAAGGCAAAAAATTGTGCACAGTCAATAACTGATGTTCTTGTTGTACATACACACGTCACTCTCTGATTGAGCTTGTTCTACAAAAAAAAACAAACATTTACGATGCACTTAATTGAGGAGATTGAGGAGATTCGCTAAGCGTAGAGATTCGCTACTTCGTTTTGTTTGAATAAAGAACAGTTCGTTATGTTATGCAAACAACATTCGCTCCGATTCGAATCTGAGATACTCGCCATTTTAAGTGCCGTGTTATACCTTCAAAGTACTATTCCCTATGTTCTTGTTGTACATACACACGTCACTCTCTGATTGAGCTTGTTCTACAAGGAAGTCTAGAAATACAGTGAGGTGTGCAGTTATTAAAACCAAAAAAAAAACGAATGTCTTTACTTCAAGGTCAAGTTTTAAGTACACCCAATTCTCTTTTTATACGAATTTTTTTTACGCGAATTTGATTTAACACGAGTTCAAAAGAAAAAATTTCTTTTTTTACACGAATTATTTTGTTTTAACACGATTTTATATCTATGAATTTCAGATATAATTTCCTTTTTCCAAAGTAGAAATTATTTTTTATAAAATATTTAATGAATTAAAATGTGTAAGCACGAAATAAATTAAGTGAACTCTAACAAGAACTTTTTAATATTGTTTACACCTAATTCTCTTTTTACACGAATTTTTTTTACACGT
>CCAG010004831.1:0-22022 GCA_001077435.1 Glossina morsitans morsitans | reverse complement strand
CTGTCTTATAGACCGTTTATAATAAGCTCAACGAAATTCCATAGAACTTGAAATTTCACATTACTTATCTTCATGCCCATAAGGATGAGAGGGGTCGTCCTATCACCGAGGTCTGTCCGTTTCTTAATTTGTATTACAAACATTCTCTTGGCCGGAAAAAGTCGGCCATCGACTTCAAATTTGGCAAAAGCAGGGGAAGCTCTTGGATAGAGGTTGGTATTGGAAACAGGCCGTAGCAGTCAAAGGACACGCCTGCAGTACTACGTAAAGTGAGGATACCTCTACGTTTCAAAAGAAATAAAAAAATTTTATTTTGCGCATTGCTCTTTAACTACAGCAGATAAATCTACAAATTCCATGGGCGCCTCTATAGCATCTCTACAAAAATGACAAAAATCGGCCACGTGTCATAATTTCCCTTTTTTTCCAAAACCTTTATAATGCAGAGAAGCCTTTTGAGGCTGGCCGTGGCGAAGTATGTAAATTCTCGGGCAATTCCAAATTCTAAATGCATATGTCCGTCTGTTCGTTTGCCAATCTGCGGTAAACATTCTCCCATAAACAAGCATGAAAATATCGTCTACAAATTTGCAAAAACATGAGAAAAGAATCTAAACAAGTCAGAAGACACGCCCACAACCCCAACAAAGTTTTTGAAAACATAGGCTTTTCGTGTTTCTGGGTTACTACTCATAACGTTCAACACATACGTCATATATATGTCAACTTTAGTCTGAGAAGAGCACAAATCACCCAATATGATAGAGTATGAAAATTTGGTTCTTTTCCACTTTTTTTTTTGGGATCATGGTGATCATGGGTATAAAATATTCGGCCAAGACCGAATGTAATTTTCTTACTTGTTAAAAGAAGAAATCGTACATTTTGATTTAATTTCATCTGCGAAAAATCATCATATCCTCATCGAGACATTTAGGCGCGAAGGTTAAACCCAATCCTCCTATTGAAGTATTTCCAACATCTGCGTTACATACCTGGTTTAATTTCTCATTCATTTCCACAGTACCTAGCACTTAGATAATCAAGCTGTGTGAATTTGTATATGGCAACGCCTTTAAAAACATATGGTTTTAGAGAGATCGTTAATTAAATAAAATCTTGCAGAATATATACTAACTCGCTTAACAAGCTTTTAGGTCTAATGATTTCAAAATTGTGCACATCCACTTTCTTGCTTCAACGACGAAAGCGTTAACAAAATATATATTGTTGGGAAATTAGTTTTTCTCGGATTCAGTTCATATCACTAGATCGTGGATATTCTTTTTAAGAGGAATACATTTGCACGTTTCGACTGCAAGACTCTTTTTATTTACAATCAATTTGTTTAAGGGTTGGATTATTTACATTTCACTTTGGCAATACTCTCGACCTCTCAACTATAATATTCTTTTTCGACTTAAATGTTCTTGTCCGACTGACCTTGCCTTTCGCAAATAGTCTATTTATATACATTTTTTCAAGCATATTACTATTACTTAAGTTCCTGGTTTCATTTTTAATCCGTTAACCTGCTTCTCCGCTAATCTTTTTCGTCGGCCGGCAGCTGCATAACGCGCCGCGAATGTGCATTTGGTTTTTTCCTGTCTAGGGATAGGGAACATTAATTAGCTGGAATGAAGTGGATTTGGGATTTCCGTAAAAATATACTTAAAACGATTTACGGGCAAAGTTATTTCGTCAATAACTATTTTGCTTACGGTAGATTAGACATGGGTGATTGGGTGATTGAACGCAACTTAACTATATGTCCATTTTCAATCCTATATAAAGACGAATAATTAGAATTTAATTATCGACTTTGCTTTAACCTCTGTCTGTACACCCTGCTCTTAGTGGACAGATATATAGTTTTCGTTAAATCAAACAAAGGTGAGAATGAGCTGTAAAGAATCCAATAAAATATTATTGCAATATAATCACATAAAAATTTACGACTGGCCTTGGATTGCGCGTGGACTTTTAATGGCATTTAATAAATCATTGAAACAATGTTTATGTTTTACTTAAACAAAAGCTCGCCCTTAAAAAGAATTCATTTGGGGAAGGCTGCATTACGGTTAAGCCTTCTAACGAACAATGATAATAACAAGAAAATCGAGAAATTTATATTTAAAAAAGAAAAAAAAAAGAAACAAATAAAATTATTCTAAATAGTGGTTTTTGTTCGTTTGTGGCAGGGACGTTTGCCATATGTTCACAAAAAATTAAACTATAAACAGAAAGCAATACAAGTGTAGATAGACATTTAAGCATATAGATCCCTGTGCGTGTATGCATACACATGACATTCATAAACATAAAATGCCAATTTGTTGTCGTTGTTGTTGCTTCTTATATATTTATATATAAATTCCAGCACGCAAACAAATTAAATGGGATTTTATAATACATTTTCAACTACTTGAGCGGAATAAAATATGAACATAAAAAGGGAAAAAAGGCGAAAGAAAAAATCTCGCGAATATAAATTTGTTTAACTGCAATATATCTACAAGTGCGCGTACAGTCATTGATTTTTATCTAAACTCATTTAGAGAAATTCATATATAGTTTCGGAATACGAACTACGCGTAGCTTTACAGATCTCAGCAACTTACACAACCTCTCGTCTAGAGGATAGACTCATGTCATCGCTCTATTTGCACTGCATCTCTATTCGATAGCATACATTTTTTTTTTTCGTTTTTTTTATCAGATTTTGTGGCCAATTAGGCGGTTCCACTAATCCCGGTTGTTGAATCTAGAATTTGGAAATTGTTTGGTTTTCGTGTAGCAACTAACGAGAGTTTGGTGGTGTCATGCATCCGCAATACTAGGAAAGAGGCTTCAGTCACTCTACAAGATATACAGTCAGGTCTGAATCCAATTAGGCATGTCCATCCGTCCGTTTGTATGTTCATCTGTGGCAAAAATTGACCTTAGTTCCGCTCTATAAAGTATACATGATCAGTATCGATTCTTGAATCCAATTAAGCATGTCCATCCATCCGTTTATATGCTTATCTATGGGAAAGAATTGAGCTTGGTTTCAGTCTATAAAGTATATATGATCAGTATCGACTCCTGAATCCAATTAGCGGTGTCCATCCGTCCGGTTATATATTTATCTATGGGAAAAAATTTATCTGGCTCCAAAAGTTAAGGTATAGGCTTCAAATTTGGCGAAACTCTTAACTAAAGTCTAATGCAGATTGACAGGGCAAAGGGCATACGCATGACTCTTAGGCAAACACCACAGCAAAGAATTTCCATATGCCGAACTGTCAACTATTCTGAACACTGCAAACAATGGAAAAAGTCGGCCGCGCTCATCCATTATTGTAGAGTATCGCTTTTTTTTTTTTAATTTAACGGCGGTGGCTATACAAAATTCTCTTAGTTACTTTAAAATTATATTAATTGCAGAACAATTGAGTGCGCGTTATATAAATATTCAAATTTGATCTGTAAAACTAAACCGATAAAATAGGGGTGGGACTGGAGCTTTTGTTTTTCGATTTTTGAAAGCATACGATCTGAAAACGCATATAGCTAAATATATATCAAGCCATTATTTTCTTTGCGACGAATGCTTTTCAAAATCTTAAAATTATTGTAACTCCTCAGGCGCCCCTTTTCGTTTATGCCGAGAAGGAAAATTGTTTAAAACGTTATTAATATTTCACTTAGCGCTTTTAATTAACGATTGTTTATAAAATCAATCAAAACAATACGTTGTTGATATTGTCCAACTGTTGTTTACGTTAGATCAACACAAATGTATAAATATTAGATTTACTAGAAACGATATTTGATTTCTTCTTCTAAGGTCATCGTGTAATTTTATCATAGCGCAAATTGCAAATTAAAAGCAAATACTGGCTCTTAAAAGAAAAAGCAAAAAAATCTAAAGAAAAATTTTATTAATTGCAATAAACAGCTTGCGCTTTATTTTGTTTTCTTTTTTTTTTCACTTTGCTGTTGATAATCTGCAAATAAAGTTTTAAATATTCATTAATTATTTAATTAAGAAGCTTTTTTGTTGTAAAGTAAATAAGCAGCTAATAAGTTTATTCTAAGCATTTGCTAAGAATGCGCGCTTCAATTAAAGCAACTAAAGTAAGTGCTTTCGCTATTTAAACGCGAAGAGTGCCTAGCAATCAACGAACCGACCACAGTTTAAATACGCATACAGAGCATAATCAATAATATTCCTCCGCATATTCCACATGTTTCGAGAATTCTTTAGAAGAAGAAGAATTTAAAAAAAAATCCACAATTTTCATAAGTAATTTTGTAGAAATGGAAAAATTTTTCAAAATTTCTCCTATACCTTATAAATGACTTTACGTTGTACTATGGGGTAATCCCGCGCTGAATTTTCGAAGAGGGCGATGGATGACCATTGAATTCTCACCCATCTGCCTGTGGTTTTACTTTACGTATCCCCTATATACACCATACATAAATAGATAGCGTATGGTTTACAATAATGAAATTCGTCTTTACATCGTGAAAGTTTATTAATTTAATTATTTACTTTTGAATTTGTTGTTCAATTGTAGTTAGAAATATCTTTACCTAAAATACAGATGAAACTGCAATAATCTCCTATTAACTGAATACAAGTATTTTTATAATTGATTTGTTTATAAGAATAAAAGATTTAGAAACATAAACACATCCTTTCCCAAATTACTGCTGCTGAGTAGATGCAGTTTCCATGATGCATGTACCGTTTTCGGTACACGCTAGCAAAATGTATAATTTTAAATAAATACTTGTTTTGTGTCTAGGAGAGAACATATATATGCCGCTTGCACGGCTATCGGTAAAAATCCCGGATAGTATTGTAAACATCAGCCTACAACTTTCAGTACGTCCTAGAGAAGAGGTACGCATACCAGGGAACGTATTAATTTAGATTGGATGTGAAGGGCTAAAAAGATAATGAACGAACGAGCGCTAGAATATCATAAATAATGTTAAAGTGAACAGAAAAAAGACCGAAAAGAGAACGGAAACGAAAGATAGTAAGAAACAGAGGACGAAGAAAACGAAAATATCGAGAACGGCAAACAGGGCACAATGAGGATGGATCCTGTTTAATAGCTAAAAAGAAGCGTTGACGCTTATACTTTATTACTTTTTTTTTTTATCAAGACCATAAAATATTTAATGAATTTTTTTTTTTTTTTTTTTAATTAATTGCAATAAATCTTTTAGTCGATCAAAGCATATCCGATCAATATTCATTTGTCAATCGACCCACGCTTCTCTATCGTCATAGACAAACGTAAGCACAGATTTTCGAATTGTGTTATATCTTCCGTTCCATACAGATCTCTCAATGCTATGCTTTATGATAACAATGAATTCATTAATAATAACTTACAGTCGCTGAAAAAAAAGAAAAAAAAAAAAAAAAAAAAGAAAAGAAAAAAAAACAGAAAATATAAATCACTATAATTATACTGACTACAGTGATTAAAATAAAATAAAGCATTTATTTAAGACATTACACACACAATTGTAGTAATAAAAAAAAAAATGAAGAAAAATCGCAAGTAAATATTTATGTTTGAAAACGAACAACGAATGGGTTCTCATGTGAAAATGTAAATCCTACTGGAATTAAGTGAGTGTAACTAATGAAAAAGTACGCAAATCTTCATTTAATTGTTATTCACTGTTAATGAATTTCAAATCCGATCATAACACGTTAGGTGTGATCCGATTAAAAATAGTCTTTAGCAAATTGAAGTGTGAATTGAATATAAATAAATTGTGGGTTTGAAATTTTTACTGACAGCAGATGATGTTTGTGTTTAACTTATTAACTCCTCTTAATTATAGAGTTTGATTTTAATATAATCAGGCAGAGTATATGATGACAGTAAGAGTAAGAGCAACAAATACCGATGAAATTTTGTAGTATTTTCAAGTTAGCGCCACAAAAACATAAACATATCCCGTAGATAACTTAAATTAGTATTTAAGTTGCTGTTGCTGTTATTTTTTACGTTTTTTTTTTTCTTTTGTTTTTCTTATTGTCCGTTAAATAAGCAAATTAGCTGCTCATCCCTAATTAAATAATAACCGTTAAGGTCCGTGTAAAAATAGCTTCTCCAAATGAATGAAGATAAGTCGTAAAGTTTTTTTTAACTAACTAATAAGTTTTCATTGCTTTGTGATAACTACATTACTACTGCTACTACTACTACGCTTAAAGGAGCGAGAAGATATGCTTTTTTTTAATGACTTGCCTTTCGAAACGCTATCTCAACTACGATATTTCATATTTACGACTAATGAAATGCACATCATCATCATACATGATAACGTCTCGAAGAAGTTAATTTTTGAGCTTAATTTCTTTATCTCATCTTATGAACATGGCTGAATGAATCTGCCATGGCCAGTTCTTAACAATGGCTTGAAATCATTGCAAGCACTTGTCAATTGAAATGAACTCTCTTTACTCTCTTTCTTTTGACATAGTAAGTTATCTAAGCAAATGTTGAAATAATTTTCATTTGTAAATACATTTGAAACGTCTTCTAATCCTTAGTAATAGAGTATTTTATCTCAACGATGTTTTGCTCGCAAAATGTCTGTAGAATATTGTCAGTGTGCATGAAATCATAAAATCTGAAATTCCCTTTGGTGGAGTGCTTTTTGGTAAATATTTTTAAACGAACATTTTGGAAATTTCTCTTTTACACCTTACGTCGCCTGTGGTAAGGATGTGATACGTTTGTGCGATTGCATGCAACTCATCAAGAGTTGAATTCAACTCATCTCAAAAAAGGATTCCGCCATCTGCCCGTTGTTTGGTGTTCGTCCGCGTATTTGTGTGTGCAAACCAAAGGTCGCAATTTTCAAAATATTTTGATGAAATTTGTTCCAATAGCATATTTTAGTCCAAGAACGTATCATATTGGAAATTGAATTCTCTCAGAGCACTTTTAAGGCAATTTCCTTGCATAATGATCTCTTTCGAAAAAGTCCTTTTACGAAAACAAGTAAGTCTCATACCCATTACTAGGCTTTTCGCATTCTACTCTCCAAGTACTTTTATTTGATACCCATATCGCTGGTAGTATTAAGAAAAAATTTACCCAAAGCTATTCAGATAATATATCTCCATTTGAGGAGTGTACAAAATAGCTTTCAACATTCGGTCTTGTTTGCCTTATGATAAATAAATGAAAGCATTAAACCTCAAAGAAGTGAAAAAAATTAATTTTAATTACTTGTAACTATGTGTGGACTCGGCCGATTGGTTCCATTTTTGGACCTGGTGAGTAAAATGTCCTGTAAAGTAAATGTGGAAAGTTTCAGCGATCTAATTTCAATAATTTCCGAATAACGAGCAAATATCCAAAAATCGTTGTTAGAAAAAATTGGGCTGCGTTCAGTTACACTCCTCTGCGGGCTTCTTCTTTGACCAATTTGGCCCATTTTCAATACCAAGCTTCTTGCAGAAGCTTCCGATGTTACTACCAAATTTGGAGTTGATATCTTCGTTTTTGTCAACAACACATAACACAAACACATACAGACGGACAGACATGACTAAATCAACCCAGGATTTCACGCTGATCAGAAATATATATATTTTTTATGGTCTCTCAAACTTCCTTTTGGGTTTTACATATATTATGGAAAAAGAACAAAATGGGCGACTCCGTCTTACTGCGGTGAGTATAAAAATAAGGATGTGAAGATAACTTCGTATGTAACTAGCAAAGACACCTAGAAAGAGAAGCGTGAATGCCGCAATGGAGTCCTGTTGAATTTGGAAGCCTGTTCTGTCCATATTAGAAAACGTAAAATATTTTTGTTGACACCTCGTGAATCTATATGAAAATACCTTTCAAACAAGCTAAACAAATTCAAATTCTGGTTATAGGAACTATTTTTGACAATTTTTTGAAATTTGAAACGGATATCCTTGGAAAAAATAAGACTATCTGGCAAGAAGATTCCCATTTTTAATATTTTATGGTAAAAGTTGGTCCGAAATACAGACTTAATCTATAAATTTATTCATATCGGTCTACTATTCGATCCAACTTCCGAACAACAACTCTCATCAATAGCAAGCGTTTACATGCCAAAGAAGTCCAAATAAGCTCAAGTAGACGAAGAATATTAAGTTGTTTGACAAACAAATTGACTACATTTCCGTTCCGTTTGTATACATCTTGCCCGCCCTTCCATACAAGTGTATTCATGCCACCTAAGCCATCACAAAAGAAGCAAGATATGATTTTTTAATAGTCTACGATAGAGATAAGCGAGGCATTGTAACACCGTAAAAAAGTTAAATGTTTTTTGTTAATTTTTTTATACGGAAAGAAAAGGAACTGAATAACTAGTATTTGAAGCAATTAGTTAGCATATCTTTGAATACTTGAAGAAGAGTTCAGAGAGAGATCATTTAAATCGATAGAAAAAAATTTGATTTTCTCAAGCATTTTACAGGGGTTTACCTTTAGTGAAGTGGCGTAGAGGTTATGTATAAAAATCGGCCTTGAACGATAAATTTGTCTCTTTTCCCAATATAGTCTGACTTTTTTTTGTTTGGGTTTTTTATCTGCATTTGCAAGATGTAATAAAATTCGCGTTGAAATCTTTTAGTATTCCTTCGTCGCAAGCTTAGCAGTGAAGCAAGACATGCAAGTGTCTAGACTTAGAGTAAAGCAATTAAAAATTTTTAGAGCCCTGTAATCGCTTGGGCAATATGTTTTAATATATTCTCTGTTAAAAGGTTATTCTAAAGTGTTGGAAGAGTTCTTTTTTTTTTTAGGCCAAAAGCTTTATTTGTTTGTGTTTGTTTGTGCATTCCGCTTGATTTTCGATAGAGGAGAAGTCTTGAAAGTCTTTTTACTCTGCCGTTATGAAGCTAATTATCTCTTCATAGACTTTTTGTGAAAGGCGGTTATAAATGTGTGCGGTTTTATGATCTTGCCTGCAGTTATGCGTAAAGGTAATTAAGTAGAATAAATTTAACTTAAACACCTTCAGAGTAATTTAACTGACACGCATGCATAACTAATAAAAATAAATGCACACATACAAACGCACACACACACACACACACGCGCGGGTACATATATACATATGCAAATGTGCATACACGTACATACATATAAGAAAACATACATACATACATACATACACACAGAAGCGCGCTCTCGCACACACATACACGAAAGATAACTTGAATGCTTAATTGTTTTTCGTAAATGATGTAAACAACCGCCCCACCATGTCACACAGTTCAGACTAAAGTGAGCAGAAAAAAATTATATGTTTTTTGTTTTTTTTTTATTATATTAATTCAAAAAGAGAATAAAATTAACAACCATCACCACCCATTACTGTTTATTTAAATTAAATGTAAAAGAGGAAAAAAAAACAAAACCGATTGACTGTTGGCAACGTATATGTATGACACATACATACATACATACACACTGTCTATTCAACTGAGTCATATTTTCTTACCAAATAGTAAAAATGTGTGTCAAGTTAAATGTTAACAAATCATTTTATTTACTTCTAGCCTTTTTTATGTAACACAAGAAAGAAAAAGAAACCAAAAAAAATCATACTTCTTCAGGTATATTATGGCAGAAGAAGTGAAATCAAAACAAAATAATATAAATAAAATATTAGGACTTTTTCTTAAATAAAATAAAATTAATTATATTCATTTCCGGTGTTAATGGAAGGAAAGATAAATAAATATATTGTATATTGAAAAAACGTACATGACTCTGTCAAATTCTATCTACACCTATGCACGTAGGTGTAATTGCGTTTGTATTTGCATTTGTATTCGCTGAAATTTAATGATGTTATTTAGTGATGAAGCAATGAACCGAACTTCCTTCCTTGATAATATGTAAAATTATTCTAAAAAGTCTATCTTTAGCAATTACAATAACAACATACAACGTTCAGCTTGGCGTTTTTTTTTTTTTTACAAGCTTAACAGATAATTTATAATGATTGAAAGAAAACATTGGTTGATTAATTTAGATAATAAAAGCAGCGACAGAGATATAATATTAAGTGTGTATCAAATTATTCAACACTCAACTCAGTCTTTATGGCTTTTTTATCAAAGTTACTTAGAGAGTTACCTTCAACTATTTATAGTAAAATCATATCAAGTTTTTGCCCACATCCATATACATCTTCAGAGAGATGAACTTTTTATTATGTCAAACAATTCAAAGCTATTTCCCGAATGATTTTAAGTCTGTCTGTCCTTGCGTCTGCTCATACATGTAAACTTAAGTAAAAGTAACAAGTACAACTGGTAGCTTCTTCTACACTAAAACAGATTGTAAACGTCATATGCAATGCAAGCGTAAGCTTTTCTATATCATAATACAGCATAAAAGATGGAATCAGAAACTATGGAAAGAGGCGGCGAAATATATATGACACATAAGTAAATATACCACGGGAGTTAATATAACATACAAGAGGAATGCAAGAGGAATTAGTAACCTTATGGAGTTAAGGCGTAACCCAGCCCAGGAGTTTTTTTGTGTCAGAAAGAAGGAAAGGGGGCAGAGGGGCAACGCATCTTTTAAACATTAGAAGAAAGAATTGTTTTGAATAAATCCTTAAAGGTGGCAATACCGCAGCCATTCCTGTGACGCATCTTCAATTAAAGGGCCTTCGGTACGCTTTTTTTGGTGGAACTTTTGGTTTTCTTTGTTCGAAATTGAGACAAAATATATAGGCCGCATTTATCTTCTGCAGGATGGCGCCACTTTCTGTAATGGCTCTAATGCGATGATAATGATTAACATCTGTTGTTAAAAGACCCCATAGCTAAAAAGAAATATCTTTTGCATGCACTTTTTAGAAAATAAACGGATAACAATACAAAGGCAACGACTCTTTACATATTTTACTGACTAAAAATATGTATTTTCTGCATTTACTTGCTGCTCAGATAGCAAGACTGACTGACTGACTATTCATATTCACTAACAAAGTAAACAATTGTTGCAAGCTTCAAACAATAAACCGATGTTTACCTAATTTTTAAATGGATTTTGAAAAGCACTTGAAATAGATTCAAGTCTAATCGGGCAAGTAGGCTCTTGAAATTGCTATAAAAATCAAAAAAAAAAAAAAAAAATTCTCTGATAATTATAGAAAATATGTAATAACAATAATAATAATAATAAAAAATTTTAAAAAAATATTAAAAGCAAACGCAATCACCCCTACGGTAGATAATGCAATTAATTGTTACAGTAATTGAGTTAATAATGTTATAAATTTCATTGCTACTCTAAGGCAAGCAATAAATTGTAACAACTAATAAACGCACACAAGCCCACACATACACAAACACACACACACACACACACAAACACACATAACAGAGAGACACCAGGAAATTCACTATGGAAATTATTATAAGTAAAAAAAAAACTATGTGCTTCTTATAACTAACCACACATACATGCTCTATCTATATAATACAAACACAATAATTGTGTAACATATGCACCAAATAAGCCACACATACAACATTACATACTTATAGACTTTTAATGAAAAGGCGGCTTAGATCAAAACTATATACCATGTAAACAAATGCGAAGCTAGCATTTTTAAAATAACAAAAACAACAACAACAGCAAAAACATTCAAATTCAATAATATTAATAAAAAATAAATAAAAAAAAAATTATATATATATACATATACTACTATGCTTGAATTTTATGAAAGGAAATATAATAAAAACAACAATAATAACAACAGTGCAAACACGAACAAATACAATGGAAATGCGCTACCGAAGAGGAAAATATAAATCACAGATTATCTGAGAATTGAAATCGAAAGCATCATCATTATCATCATCCAATGCACAATTTTATGTTAATGCTTAACTCAATTAAGCATCAGTAACAAATCAATTAATAATTAATTAATGCTATAAATATTCTAATTAAATAAAAAATTAAAAAGAGACAACAACAAGAAATATTCTTGCTTCGGTTTAAACAAAAACAAAAAAAAACAAACGATAACAACTTTTTTCTTCGAGTTCTTAATAATAAATATTTTAACACATTTTTGTGGTTAAGAAAACTTTAAATGATAAATTTTTTTAAAATAATAAAATTTAATTCATGTTTTTATGAAGTGGCGTAACCTTAAGTTTGAAATAAACAAGAAAAGTAATCTAAAAAAATATTCAAAATATTTTATACCCGCAGTGGCTGGCTGCTACCATGTACTGTACAGTAATAGAAATTTATTAAAGAGCACTTCAAATAATACTTCAGTTGAATAACATCTGATGCATTATATATAATATAATGGGGTGGGGGAGGGGATTAGCAGAAGTAGTCAAGTGCATCCTCGCTAAAGAAAAAAGAATCTGTTCGCTGGAAACCTCCGCAAATGCACAGTAAACTGTAATGATTCAAGAAGTACCGATACTTTTTTGACAGTGTGCCTACGAAATATGTAAAAGATTAATCAAAACTTTTGTGAAAGTGCTTCTTATTGTTGTAATAGTATTCGTCTTGATCTGATGAATCGAAAAAATTCCATTTAATATGAAAAAATATAATTACTTTCGCGTCCAATGCGGCTGCAAGGTAGTCGCTGAGTCGGTGAAAGCTCTTGCACTTGGCAGTTAAGTCCTCGCGTTTAGTATAAAGATATCCTACTCTGTCGTCAAGGAGTAAACCACTGTAGCAGCCTAAAAGAAAACAAGGCAGGTTATTAAGCGTGCCTTGAAATACTAGCAAAAAAAAATTTATTTTGCAAGAATATAAAAGAAAATGGAAAACACTGTAGCCTTTCTCTTCGGATGTTTTTCACTTTAGGGGCTCTTCACCACGCAGTGTAATTTGGCCAAATTTAAATTAAAAAAAAAACTAACCTGCAACCCTATATCTAGGGAAACACGTAGGGGTTCTTAGAAACAGCGATTTTAGCGTAAGTGGCGAGTGTTTGAGTGAAAAAGAAAGGCGCCCCTTCTTTTTAATAGAATATATGTGAATTTTACTTGTCGAAAAAATTATACACAATTCTCTGGAGAATGGAGTTTTCAAGACACTAAAAAGCTCGCGGGCGATTTTAAAAAAATGGGTTTTAAAAAAAAGGCGGGTAAAGATTTAGAATACATTGAAGACAGGTTTTTCTATTACAATAAGCTTGTTATTATTTTTTACATTAGCCTGTGAGCTGAGAAACATTGAACTACCTTCCCAAGTTCAAACACTCCTCCCACGTGATTTTTTTCAAAAATTTCCAGTTAATTTACTCCTTTAATGCAAGTCCCACCAAATGGTAAACTGACAAGAACGAATTTTGTCCGAAAGATTGACACTCGTTACCTCTGAAGATTGTTTAGATAAGTCACTGGTGTATTGTTACGATATCGGTTTTTATTGGCATTTTATTCAAATGTTTTTCCAGATTTGCTCGTTACTGTTTATGTTCTAAGTAAGCGCATATCTGTAATAAAGATTAAAGCTTAACACCGCCTTAATTAAGCATTCTAGCGTGAACGTGTTGAAATAGGATCATGTCACATTCCCCTTACTGTTTATTTAAATTGCTTCGCATGCTTAGAGAAAAAACTGCATTAACATGAAACGCAGCTAACTTCTTGGGCGTAGTAATGACTGGAAATATTTAACAAGAAAAAATTTGTTTGAATTAATTATCAGTTCAAACCCTTTTAATTTTATCGGGCTCTAATTAATTAATTAATTGCAAGGTGGGATAGAAAGACTTACTACTTTTAATGATCATAAGCCTGAACTATAATTCTCGCATTGTGAATGCGAGCAAATGATCTGATGAAACAAGTCCTTGTTTGGGGCATATCTTTAGGAATAATTTCTCCTGACTGATTATTTTCACTTTTTAAGCAGAAAGTTTCAGCATTTAATAAAACAGTCGTTTCTAGTTGACTTCTCAGGGCAGTGTAACTTTCGCTTTCTAGTTCAAACCTTCTTCGAGCAAACTTTGTCAATAAAAAAAATTTTATTTATGTTTTTTTTTTCTTTGTGTATGGGTACATTATTTGTACTCTAAATTTCGTAATAATTGATGACTGGTGTTGACAAAATGTTTCCACATTTAAAACTTGATGTTAGTGTTTATATCGGTGGTACAGAGTATATTAACATAGCGCGGTCGTGTGTAACAGGCAGAAGGGCTTAAGATAAACGCACCTTTTATTATACCGATCGATTCAGAATCATAATCTGAATTGATCTAAGCCTGTCTGTCCGTCTGATGTTTGTGTTGAAGCTGTAAAGGGCTTGTACCACTTGCGAACATTTTTTTTCTTTTGTGCCCAAGGTAAGCTTACCAAATGCCACAGCCCGCCATTTTTCACACCAAATTTAATACACATTCTTTGACTTTGTTTTTCTATAGCGAAAAATCGCCAAGCACGGCACAACACGTCTAACTTTTATATCTGCCAAAAACATAGGAAAAATGCAAAATTCCGGATAATGTCACAAACAAGAACAAAAAAGAAAAAAAAAACGAAAACCTAATGTACGTAGTTCACGAGATTTGAAAAGTTATCTTTTTTCCGGAGGCGCCTCGTACAAGCAAAGGATTTGCGTACGGCACGCAAAGTTGAATTGTAACCTTCTCAAAAAGAAGTCGATTGAATGTGTGTGTTTTCAAAAGAGTGAAGCGTTTCTAGTGTTTCTCTAAATAGTCCTCTAAAATTATACATGAATTCTACGCTATTCATAAACCAGTGGTAGGAATCCTACTTTAATAATGTTTTGGGGAAACATGTAAAATCGGGAAAGTGCTTTCAAGCAGCAATACACCCAAGAATGATGCATCTGACAAAAATCATCGTATATAGGCTTTGTGTGCATTTATACTTCGCATTAATTTATCATTTTCACCAATAGATGTCGCTGGTTAAAATACTTACAAACCTATTAAAATAAATTACTCGACAAGGCTTTCTCTTAATGCAGGCAAAGGCTTTAGTATATATTTTCTTCGATAAGACTCTCAATTAGAACCATGGAAAATTTGGATAAAACTTGTGATAGGTCTGCTTTTAACCCAAAATTGCAAAGATTAATATTGAGATGAATGCCTGCCCTGAAGTTGGCCTGCAAAGTATACTTGTGAACGAATACGTCCTACTTATTATTCTCAATATATATATATATATATATATATACATACATATACACATATACATATGCTTAAGATGGGAAATATTAAAGTAAGCACAGCTTTTTAATGGTTGACTTTCAGTGTAATTCTTATTCAATATTCATTTGGCAAAGTTTTTTGCGTATGAAGTGTAATTTCACTGAAGTTTAATTTTAGTCTTACTACAAATCATAAAACAGTTGCGATTACTTACTTTTTTAATTAGCAGATTAAATCTTATTGTTCCTCTCGTTCTGCAATTTCCGTTTCTTTTTAAGAACGCGTTCAGTTGTTTGTGGTCGGCTATGAGGGCAAGATGTTCATGAAAATTTCATTTGATTTATTTTGATATTTGTTTTGTATTAATCAAACCGTTAGAATTAAAAGAACCGGCCAATAAGAATTCTTAAGCATAAAACCGCTTTCTCTTTTCTCCTTATAATACTCAAAAATCTTGCTTCTCCCCTTTTCTTCTTCTTCTTCTTCTTCTCTATGGTTTCTCTTCTACCTTTTGCGTGTAGACTTCACTCTGACGCGTTTATAAATTTCACTCTTCGACAGGTTTGTATAGAATGTTGCGTACATGTATATATATACATAGGTGTGTGTGTGTGTGTATAAAGAAATTGTTATTTTTAAAAGAAAACGATTCAAATGATTAAAATACATCGTAAGTATGCATGTATGCATGTATGCAAAATTGTCTGATTCATCCAACAGCAAATTTGATACTGAATATGCAATACACAAATATAAGCTCATGTACATATACTTATGTACATATAGAAAATATTTTTATATTTAATTGAGCCATAAAAAATTTTTTTATGACTTCTCTACGCGATATACCGCATCTTGACAATTAACATTAGAATATGTATTCAAACAGAGGCACAGAAACGTGTGCATTTGTATGCGAGAGTGCGAGTGCATTTACTAATATAAATGATCTCAAGTCAAATGTCTATTTGATATTCATGAGTGGCTGAACGTAAATGCATTAATTAATCTAAAAAGTATTAAGCGATTTTTGAAAGAAACCTTCAATGCTCCTCCCACACCTACACAATTCATTCTGACTGATCATCAGCGTATCTCTTTAGATGTGCTTGAATCTTTTATTCCCATCACTTTTTAATACTCATCCGTAATATCTAGCCTTAATAGGAGCCTTCTCAAGCTTTTTTTTGAGTGCTGCTGTTGATGTTTTAATAATAGAATAAAATTTTAATATTCTATAATGTTGAGTAGGCGTGGCTAATTTGTTCCATTTTTGTATAGGTATCGCAGGTCTACTACTAGAATTATAATGCAAATTTTTGTGGTAGTCAAGCAAACAGCATTTTTTTTCACTTTTCAAAATGGAGATGGTCACAGGTTATGTTATGCGGTGTCCGTGTCCTTTGATCGATTTGGCCCGACTGCGTATAAGAATTTCCAATCTTTATGCGAAGTTCGAAGTCGGTTGTTGAATTTTTCCGACTAGGAGAATGTTTACAACAGACAGACAGACGGACACGTATAAATCAGTTTAGAATTTGGCGGTGATTAAGAGCCCGGGATCTCTGGAGCTTCCTTCTCCTGCTTTGCAAACATTTTGACAACGTGCATACATCCCTGATTCTTCGGTAGTCCATATAAACGGAGGAAATCGGAATCTTATTTGAAACGTTGACAGATGATGAGAAAAGGATGTAATATGCAATTGTAAGTTACGATCGGGCTTGCAACGCACAAAAATTTCTTGGTCCGCAAACAAGTTCATATTGAGACTATGGAATGTGCGCTATACGTTATTGTGAATGGTTGGGCTTCAACTTGAAAAGAGCAAACTGCGTACCAGTCGTGAACAAGTGATTCGGTGAATCTTTTCACACTACATTTTCGATCTCTTCAAGTCCCCCCCGCGTTGTTCTAATATCATATCTAAGGAGAGAGTTCGAAATACGTTTGTCGCAATTTTTGAACTACAAGCGATAATGTTAAAGCGTATGTAGGTGTATGTTCCTTTATAGGAACATTGAATTTTCGATTGTGCCTAAGAATGGCTCAAAACTTTTTCATTCTAGAAGCCATTAGATATATATTGAATTAATGGTTTAAATTTTCGTTTCGCCTTACACTTGATAACAGTTTATTAGCAAACAGCCAAACAGTAAATATTTCAATGCTTAGTTGCTTGCGTATCATCATTAAAACAACGATAACTATTTTTAATTTATAACAATAGTCAGGCTTTCAAAACTAATAAATTTACATATTTTGCAAAGAAACAAAAAAAGGAAAAAAAAAGAGAAAAAATAAATAAAAGAAATTAATATTTTTTTTATTGATAAATTTAAACTATAAAAAATTTCTTAAAGATTATATATGTGATGAGAATTTTAATGGCAATCAATTAATTTTGATAAACAAAAGTTGATAAACAACAAAAACAGTAACAATATAGCTGTAGGAGCAAATAATGTTTAACACAAAAAAATATATTAACGTTAATAACGCGTTGTGTCGCGCTGTGCTGCCTGCTTGCTTACAAATCAAAATTGGCGACCTCATCAGTTATTTCACAATTTAGGTGATTAACCGGAGTTAACAAAGAGTCTCTTATTGTTTTTGCTTTTAAGTTAAGTTAAGTTACACCAGCAACTTTCTTACCAAGCGCCATTCAAATATCAATTCAGTTAAATGTTTCATTTAAAAGTCATTTACCAAATAGTAAATAGCTTAAGTAAACACTTTATTAACTTTGTAGACAGTAATTAATTTGTCTGCTTAACTATATATAATTAAATATCCTTGTCTCTCTTAAATATCGTTGCTTTTCAAAGACAAAATAATACAAAGCACAGCACAGCACGTTGTTACAGTCATTTATTTAAAGTTTATTTTATTTCGGTTGTTGATGTTTTTATGACTGCAAACCTATGTTAAAGATGTCGCAAAAGAAAAGTTTGTCGATATATTAATTTCTCTTTTTTACGTTTTGATGTCAACGTTGTTCCGTTTTCGAAAGCCTTTGATGCTCTCATTTTTTTATACCTACCATTCATCACTCTATGTATGTTAAGTTTATTAATTACTTGTTACGCATAGAAGTATGCAATGTTTTCGTTTAGGCAGACCACACGATTTAGTTATGCATATATGTCCGTCTGTCCGTTCAATGATATTAGCATTACTATCTGAATGTGTTGACGGACAAAGGCATCGAAATTAGCATCACAGTCGATTTACTGGTGCTTGTGCCTCCGCCAATCCATCCGATGAACCTAACACTATTAGCGGAATACTTTGAGTTAAACATCGACATTAGCAGAACACTGTCTGTGCGCATCTCGGTCCGTGAGCAGTGAAAAACTTGAGTAACCTGTCGACCTGTGTCGGTCTGTCTGTCCACTGAAATTGATAATATCAATTGAAAATTTTGACGAAAACATGGAACGTAACAGCAAAATCAATTGAATAATGCATATATGTCCATCTGTCCGGCCAATGCAATTAACATTATTACTTTAAAATTGTGGCACAACCATCGCAATTAATAAAGATATGACGGTCGTCCGTGCGTACGTCTATCGATATTGCGATTATCAGCTAAAAGCTTTTACCAAAATGTTAAACTTAACTGTAAACTTTTCAGCATTGGTTAACTTAAATTTCAAAAACTAACCAAGTCGATAATTTTCTTAATTTTCTTATATTTAATAGACATCGCACTTAGCTACTAATGTTAAACGCATTTGAATAGTTTCCACCGGTTTGTACATTGTAAAGTAAGACGCTTGCATATTACCGACAAATAACATCTCTCCTATAAATCATTTTTGCTTTAAATTCCGTATTCACTTCGCAAAAAGCAAACATACAAGTGATAGGTTTTAAAAGATTCGTACTAAGCTGAGTAAAATTTCTTCTTTTGATCTTTTTGTGTTTTTTTTTTTTTTTACTTCAGATGTTTTGTCATTTATTGTCTTTACTCACAAAATGTTTAATGTGCAGCAGCAACATATGTAAAAATAATATTAAATTTGCTTAAGGAAAAACAAAAAAAAAGAAAAAAATAGGTCAATAAGCTTAACCTCCTTGTTGCAGATACGTGTGGCAACCGTCGCTGTTTTATAAGACTTTAAAAGGAGAAATGTTTTCTTGTAATCGTCATTGATTTCTTCTATAATTTGTTTTAAGCGTATGCACGTATAAACTTCATGGCACCATTTCAAAAAAGGGCAATGGTCGTAGAACTTGCAAGCAAGTCCTCAAGGCTTGCAAGAATAGCTCAAGGCTTGCAAGAATAGCTTTTTATATAGTCTCGCCACTATGTAGGTTGATGATATGAAAAGATTAACATGATAAGTTCAAAAACAGGGGCTTGATTGAGGGCTTGACGCTTGTCGTTGCACTTATTTATCCAAGAATATTGAAGGTCTGCGTTGGAAACCAGGAAAAGCGTGTGATCCGGGATGTTATAGAAATTGCAAAGACAAGGGTAGCGATGAGCGACCTAATATGGTACCCGTTTCTTTAAAAGAAGTCATCATGGGTATTTGCATTCTAACACTTACGAATGGGCCTTTCACTATGACTTTGTTTACCTCAAAACCAGTGTAGTCTCGCCCTGAGAAAAGGAAGCGATCCATACCCATGACTTTCTTCTAACACTTCAGCAATAGCGGTGCCCTCGAAATTATGTTTCGGCCCTATTTGTTGATCAGAATTAAGCATTTTCTATACCCGCCTCTACGTTAATATCGGAAGATATTTCCGTTTACCTGAACTGTTAACATTTATCTTTTCAAGTGCTGCCTAAGAGGTTCAGACATCAAAGTGAACGGCTTGTAAATATGTTAACAAACTTCTGGCATTTTTTTTTTTTTCAAAAAAAACTTTTATTACACATACATGTTAAGTTGGAGACGACTACACTCTAATATCTTACCTTCCGTTTAAAGTTGAATTAATGAAGCAAACGGCTTGCATGTGCTCAACGTCATATATGCGGAAGTAAGCACATGTGGTATCAACTTGAGGTTAAGTGCTACTTATATAAATGTAAGTAACTTTAGGTGTATGTGTATGTAGGTTTAAAGGTTTTTTTCTCCATTCATTCATGGTTCATTCATAGATTTTGCATTGATTGTTGTTCCCGGCCTGAATCGTGTCAATTCGAAACATTACACCAAAGGTTAATTTCTGTTTGATCTTTCCATTCCTTTTTCTTTCTTTTCCTTTTTGAGTATGAGTTAAAACGTATGATGATTTACTTGGCGGCATTTTTTTTCTTTTTACTCCTATTGTACTTTTCATAAAAATAATTATCTTTTTCTCCGTTAAGCGTTAAAAGTGATTTGATATTTAATTTGTAGTAAACGATCTTTAATCTATTAAGCAACACGCTATTTACCGCGCCATCAGCATTACATACAAATACCGTAGAACCTTGAATTTCTGAATAAGTATGCAATAAATGTTACTATGTTGTCTGCTGTGTAAGTAATTGATTGCTTATGACCGTCAACATACTTAATCCCATGGTAGATAATATTTTATGATATTTAATATTATTTTTTTTTTTTCATTTTTTTTCTATTATTATTTATGATTATCTTTGATTTATATTTGTTGGTATCTTTCGAAAAAAAATTTAAAAAATTTTCATATTATTATACATAATATTAAAAACAAAAAAAAAAAAAAAAAACCAAAACCAAAATATTAATAATTCTTTTGTATTTTTTGATTTGATTACAGTTTAACTTTGTCGGTCGAATTTTGGGTCCCCGTGGTATGACCGCCAAACAATTGGAACAAGAGACTGGTTGTAAAATTATGGTTAGGGGCAAAGGTTCGATGAGAGATAAAAAGAAGGTAAGTGCTATTTACATACAAACACTTGTAAGCAAACAACGCAACAAACAAAAACATAACATTAAGTATATTGTTTTAAAAATATACGCACACATATATTTGCATATATACATATCTATATACGAGGGTTGTTCGATAAGTCTCAAGATGGACAAAATATAGCCATGTTGAATTGTGCTTGTTTACATGGAAGGCTTGTGATGCAACTAGACAATTAGACATACATATATATATGCACGCTTGACAAATATTATGACGCTTCAAAAAAAAAAAATAAATAAATAAATAAATAGCCATGCAATTAAAACCATTCTACCTAACTCTCTCTCTCTTCTGGATGCCGTAACAACGCTTTCCAATACATTTCTCTTAATGCGGATCAGGTAGCCAAGCATTTCAAGTACACCAGCAAGGCCTTTCGTTATCCAAATTCATTGTCTATGACTTTATGCTTCATCTCCCGTACTGTTAATAATTGTTAAGCGTTATAAAGTTAAATAGCAAGGAGCCGACAAGTTGAGCTCTTTTTCAGTTCTACTAAAAAATATAAATTAATTGGCCCTAAGTGTTTTCCTCTGAAATCACAGCACTATGCGTACTACATGCGCACGTTAAATTTCTCGAAATTTGTCAAACTTATCCACAAGAGTTTAAGTATAGGCCTACACGCATTGGTGAGATCTATGTAGCAGATAGATGCCTCCACATCCATTTGCCAGCCCACAGTACTTAGCTTACGTATTCTTCTTCTTGTGATATGTGTAAACATCGAAATTGTCTGTTGACTATGCTTTTGTCAATCTTGACACTCGTTAGTTAGAAGCCCTTGTCATACGTGCGATACCAAAACGATCTGCGGTTAAAACTTGACACCATTCGACACCGTACCCCTCTTCCCGGGTATATATATATTCAATAGGTATTGATCGAGTCACATGTCGATT
>CCAG010004824.1:0-12600 GCA_001077435.1 Glossina morsitans morsitans | reverse complement strand
GGTTATATGAGAGGGGGTTCAAAAAATTTCCCCAGTAGATCCAAAGTGTTCGCACAGATTTAGAACGGCAAAATGCTACTACTTAATCACTTTTGTCGAGAAGTTTTGATATATGCGACATTTTAGAATACGGCGTTATGTGGGGAGTAGTCGGGTTGTTATATATATAGTTTGTATTATATAGAAATCATATGATCATAAATCAGGTGAATATGAATATGGTTGTGGAATAATATGGAAGGAGTTTTGCTATCTGAAATCCTAATGACGTTTATGATGTGAAATTTTATGTAAAAAGTGAGGCTATCTTATGCTCTTTTGTGTGTTACCAACGACGTACGCACTGACTTAATATACCCTGTAGCAAAAATGGTGTAGGGTATAATAAATCTATATATTGGTTCTAATTTTTGATCCCAGTATTGTACGAGAATATGTTTAGTATAGCACGATATATATCGTAGTGTCTGTTCATATACTAAATTATATATAGTGTAGGGAGTGTATTAGTGCATGTAGCACAGTGGAATAAGCTGTAGCCTTAAGACAAAAATTTGAAAATTTTTGAGCTAAATTAAGACGATGGCCTTAGATACCGGAGCTTTAAGACTTTAGTCTTAGAATTTTATCTCTGATTAACTTAATAATAATAATAATAGAAAATATAGCAGATCTCCCGTCTATTTTTTTGCTCTCAGACAGCCACCAACTCAGCTTTAGAAAAAATAAAATTTTTTTCGCTTAATTTTATCGTATATTTGCTAGAAAAAATAACTTTAACTGAAATATATTTTTACTTACAGCCTCGTCGGAACCATCGGAACAGTCGTTTTCACCGTCACAACGCCAGCGGCGATGTACGCAGGCGCCAGTGCCACAAGTGAATTCATGATTATTGCACGGCACTATCGGGCAATTTTTCTCATCACTCCCGTCACCGCAATCATCATCATGATCGCATTTCCATCTGCTTTGTATACAACGGCCATTACCGCAAGTAAACTCATCAGAACGGCAGGTATCGTCTTAATGAAAGCAAATAATCAAAAATTTTAATTAAAATTGAAATTGAAAAACAAAAAAAAAAATTCATTTAAATAAAACATTAGTAAAATTAGTGAAAAACAGCAATATATATATATATATATATATGTACAAGTATGATAGCAAAACAAAACAATTAGGATCTAAGGGAAGGATATATAGAGACCATAACCGTAACCATAACCATAACCATAAAGTTAAAAATATACAAAATTTTAAATGAAAGAAAACTTATCTACTAATTAACTCCATTGTTCATCCGATATTTGAAGTTTTATTAGACTCCCTTTCACTGATTTGATTTTTAATTACAACCAAACCAAAACGAAAGAAAAAATTAACAGAACAAAAAGAAAAAAAGAACAAATAAACAAAAAATATATTCGGTTGCGACCGAATCTTTTATACCCATCACCATTATCCTAAGAAAGACTTAAAAGGAAAAAACTAAATTTTCATACCCTATAATATTGGGTGGGCGTGGATGACTTTTTCAATTTTTTACAATAAATCTGGAAATTTATGCCGTGTATTTGTTGTAGGTTATGAGCGACGAGCAAACAACATAGAAAGCAAAGAAGTTCTTTATTTTTGTTACATAGGCGTGTGGACGATTGTAGGCGTGTCCTTCGATTAATTCGAATCATAATTAAATTCTTTCGCATATTCTTAACCGATATCTTAGCTTTTGCGAACGGGAGACCATTTACCACAGATACTACACAAAGTTGAGCAAACGGACAGATGGACAGATGAGCAGCCGGACAGGCTTAAACGCATTCCGAATTTGAAACTTAGTGAAGAGTTTATATGGCTTGTGGAATTTTTAAAGCTTGCATCTGCTCATTATAATGGTACTAAACAAAAAAGATTAAACAACCTTATAATATTGGGTAGGCGTGGTTAACTTTTTCCACATTTGTACAGGTATCTACTGCGGCAACGTGCAAAGAATATGCTTTCAAATTTTTGTAGACTTTGTAGACTGTAGTAAATTGTGAGTAATGGACAAACAACCAATTTTTATTCCTTTTTAAAAGCAGAGGTGATCTCTGTTTGCAGGGGTGTCCTTCGACCGAATTGGCTCATTTTTGATAGCAAGAGCTTCCAATGTTTCTGCCGAATTTGACGTCGATAGCTTCAGGTTTGCGATCCAGCAAGCATTTACGAAGAACTTTATGCACACGGACAGACGGACGTGCTTCAATCGAGAATCGAAAATTTTGATGTTGCTTCAAAGATATATGTATTTTGTGCGGTCTTTGAAGCTTCCTTTGGGACGTTGCAGATGTTCCCAATGAATAGAAGAGCATCTGCTGGTGATGGGTGTAAAAAACGAAAAAGTGCTTTCTTTAGATATTTTTAACGTGTTTTAAGATAGAGATTAAAAGTGTTCAACACAAAAAAAAAAAAAAGAAAAAAGAAAGATAAAAAGCTACGTTGCTTTTATCTAAATTGATACAAATTATTCTTTGTCTTACTGCATGAGGCCTCATCGGAGCCATCCGAACAATCTTTACTCTGATCACACATCCAGGCGAGAGGTATACATTCACCTTCACCGGATTTACATGTGAATTCATCGGGTGAACATGTTTTGCTTTCTGGAAAAATAAATTAAAGAAATTTGAAAAATGATAATTCCATCGTATTAATAAATCTGTGATGCAGAGTTGTATTTCTTGTTGATAGAGTGCCTGTTGTATTTGTAGCAGTGTTTTATATGTATGGATGTGTCAGAGCTTGACTTAGAGCAAATAAACCGCAATAAATTGTTGGGCGATGGCAAAGTAAATTTTATATATACCACTGGATACGGGATAGATTCCCGATTACCAAGTCAGTGCGGTAGCCTTTATCTTATAAGTAACTATACAACATACTGTTACATCGACTTGCTGTTTATTTCACCTTTGTTTGCTTTGCTGATCGATATTCTTCGATATATATTTAGACTTAAGTTCACTTTCCTAGTACTTTAACCCTTAAAATAAGCGAAGCAAAAATGTGTTTAATTCGAAATTGAAAACTTTGTTGTGCTTTGATTGATCTTCTCTATAATTGTGTAGGTTAAGCCATTTTAGCCTTAGGAGTATTGTCTAAAATGGCTGACAGCTTAGGCTGTAAAGTCTAAGTTCGGCTTTAAAAAGGCAAACACTGAGTATACCTTTTCCTACCAATATAAGAGACTCTAAGGAAATGGTCAAAATTTGTTTAGAAAACATTCCGTTTTCACTTAAAGAAATTAAAGAATCGTTATCGATCTGTTTTTTTCAAGCAATAGGAGAATTTTAAAGATCGGTTCTTAAAGAGGATGCACTTCAGCCTTAAAGTAATTCGCCTTAAACTTCAACTCAACAAATCCCAGCCTTCAGGAAAATGTTTGATTTCGTATCCGCGGGTAAGCAAAGAAAACATACAACCACTATTGGAAAAAGGTTATAGTCACCAAAGCGCCACTTTGCGTTCTATATTTAATTGTGAGCACCTGGTTGTGGTCGGCCAGGCATAACCTTATATACTATTTAAACCTTACACCACTTTTTACATGGACAATATTAAGCTTTGTGGGGATGTATTGGGATAAGCAGACGGACAGACGGACAGACAGACAGACAGGATTAGATTGACTTAGAAAATCATTCTGAATCGATCGGTGTAATAGAAGGTGGATCTATCTTAAGCCCTTCTGGTTGTTACATACGTTCGCACAAACTTAATATACTCTGCAGCATAAGTGATGTAGGGTATGAAATGTATTTGATCTGGAAGTGAAAATCTGGTGAATTCATAAACAAACAATGATATGTGGCGAACTGGCGTAATGCTGTCACTGTGAAGAAGCTTGGAAAGTGTCATAAGAGCAAATTTCTTTCAAATTATAGTCCAGGGGATAAAGTCTATGTGGAAGTTATGCCAAAATTCTAATTAAAACTTTTTATCAGTCAAAATGCCAAATTTGTTATGCAAAAATGCTCTTAAAAAAAATACATTTTTTCCAGCCAGATGTGTCAGCTTAGCTCACATTATTCATTGTCAGTTTCTTAAAAAGTTTGTTAAAAATCTTAAGAAGCAAATTAAAATAAAGTTAATTTATGCCGTTTTTCTGGCAGACTTGGTTGCCAAGTTAAATTTTAAGATAATCTCGCTCGATATCTCTTCTAATTTGTGTTATGTTTTTTTTTTTCTTGCTCTATAAAATGTTGATGACATTTTGAGGAAGAAAAATATAATTAATAAAAAAAAAAAAACAAGTAAGAAATTTATATACGATTGTGACCGAATCTTTTATACCCATCATCGTGATCGTAAAAAAGACAAAAAAACATGGGAACTAGATTTTCATGTTCTGTAATATGGAGTGGACCCCGTTGTATTTTTTTTTTATTTTCAAAATAAAAGCTTTTGTCGTATAGGCATGTGGGCGTTGTGGGCGTATCTTTGGAAAAACTTAAGTCCCTTATAAATTTCTTTGCAAATTTGTAGGCGATGTCTTCATTTTCGCTGAAGCGAGAATTTGTACCATTATCTTGTTTACCTTATGAGTAAAAAAAAAATGAAAGAAATAAGAATTGCATCACTTCTAACTTTACGTAGGTATGGTCGATCTGCTCCATGTCCATCCACAAAACATAAATGCAAATTTTTTTTTGCAAAAATTTTTCTGTTGCGGTCTAAAAGCAATAATCAAAAAACGTAATTGTTTTCATGGTTGAAAACGGAGGAAGTCTTAGTTTTGTATTATACTGCAGTCATATTCTTTGGCCGATTTACGGCAATTTCCATATGAAAGTGTGTGCAAAAACTTCATGTTTCTGCCAAAGTTGAAACCGATAAGTTAATTTTTACGATTAGAAGATGGCTTACGACAGACGAACAAACGGACAGATGGATATACTTAAGTATTATTAAGTATTAGAGAATTTGATGGTGATCAAGAATGTCTACACTTTATGGGGTTTCTTCTGGATGTTGCGAATATTTTGACAAAATAGATATGCTCATCACCGAGGGATGGTAATAAATGGCGTTGGAATTAAAATTTTTTTTTCCGAAGAAGTTTTCTATTCCATAGAGATAAGCTCTAAGCTTTAAACTTTAGCAAAGTTAGGCGTTTGGATTTGCCGATCAAGCAAACTTATTATGTAAAGCTTGATTAAAACGTTTTGATCTGAATTTCGTATCTTCAAACAGTCATTTGATTTTATAACTTACATCCACTTGTGGCACAACGATATATTAAGTTTGTGTGTGTGTATATAAAACGCAGAATGACTTGTGGCAGATCTTCCTTTTATTATACCGATTTTGTCCGAATCACTTTCTGACTCGATCTAGGTTTGTCTGTCTCTCTGTCCATCTTGTACTTTTCTGTTCAATATACACGTCACACTTTTTAAAATATTTTAATGAAATTTGGTAAATGGACGTATTTTATATTGAAAATGGTTCAGTTCGCACTAACTTTTTCGACGATTTTGAAAAGCCGTTATATGTGTAACTGGCTTAAATGAAGTAGTGTGGATTATTTAATGGTGGGCTGTGGCCCGCTATAGTTACTTTACTTGTTTTCTATTGAATTATAAAGTGATACTTTTAGTTTACCCAAGGCCATCCCCAAAGACTCCTTGCGTAAATTCCAGACGTAAACAGATATGAGCAAATCACTGCACACAACTGAAATTATTAATTATATCAAAGCAAAATAATTTGTATCCCACATCATTAGTATCATAGAATAATAATCCGAATCAATGTAAGTCTGTCCGTCTCTAGGTCCTTTTGTTTCTCCGGTATTTTTTTACAGAAATCATAGAATATTATTGCGGATCAATGTAAGCTTGTCCGTCCGTGTAAGCCTGTACCTTCTCAGATAATAGCTGTAATGAAATTTGATCCACTGCAATAATTTGGCCTAAAGACAGGCTTTATTGGTAGTAAGCTCTTTCGAAGAGATACGTCGAGAAATGATGTAAAATGGTTCATAGGCTTCCGTCTTGCGATGCTATAACTTTTCAACTTATTTGTGAATAGTTAATGTTGGAAATTCGCTCAATAATTTGAATGTATTTTGCATTTTAATGCAGGTAATAAGCAATTGTTGAAACCTCAATTAAAAAATAAATTATCTGCCAGTTTGCTATTGTTTTCCATTGCATGCCAATACATTTCTAAAAGAACTTTGCTTTATATTAAGTATGATAAGAGTACAGATTGACGCGTTGAAAAAATGCATCGACGAGAGAAAAAAAAGAAAAACAAAAACAAAAACAATAGCAGTTAACAATAAATAAAGCAAAAAATTATCCTTTACTCTTATACATATTGCACATTAATGTCAGCCTCTATGTATATAGAAATGTAAATGTTTATAAATATTTTTTAACTGTGCTTGCATTAGAGCTGCCGTAGTAAGCTTTTAAAACAAAATACGTCTTGAGAAAGCACTTAAGAGGTATTTTCTACTTTAATTGCCAACAGAAGTGGATGTACTGTTATCTCATTTCCCTAGATATATGAATATTTATTTGAGTAGGCATACGCACACACATTCCCACCCATGCGCGTTTATGCAGACAAACATCTGCATAGATGTGAAGCTATTGTGATAACCTTACAAGAATTGTGATGATTATTATACAAAAAGCAAGCAATGTTTTTAGACTAAATATATATATATATATATATATATATACATTTGTTTAATTTGTTTAATAAACATAAATAAAAAGACCAAACAAGAGTTTGCTGTATGACATCACTCAATAAGTCTTCGGTCTAACTAAGAAAATCAAACTCTTTTCTTTCTTCAAATTCGACTTTATTCATCAACGTACAACCGATGTGTTCATAACAATGCTCCTCTCACCTTTGAATAGCTTTTTATGGCCTACATCACTTGCGGTATAGGGTACATTAAGTTTGCGCGGCTTTAAGGTTAAATCATTTCTTTCATTTCAATTCGAATTTGTAGCAAAAAACATGTCGGCCGCAGAGTCCCTTAAATTAAAAAGACCCATTCCCTTATCAAGCCCCTTGAATATTATCATTTTATTAACTTTCCTTTCATCCTTTCCTTTATGAATTATTTCAACGCAGTGCATTCTGGCGTTTTTCTTTTTTATTATCACTCTGGCGTATTAGTGTTTTTATTTAAAGCCTTTCTATACAATAACGACTTCAGCACAATCGATTGAAGAACTTTTCATTTGGTTTGTTTTATGTCAAATTACTATCGTGAACAAATTTTGATCATAAAACATAAACAATTAGAGCATTTTGGCATATAAGGGTTCACATTTCCTGGGAATACTTATATGCGATTGCATCCAAAATATAGACCTACGTGCTCCAAATTCGGTAGAGTTGATTTCTACGTCAATTTACTGTTTTGAGCCAATTTTGACCATGAACTGTTAGAAATTATAGTTCTTTACCATATAAAGATGAAGTTTCCGTATGAACGGCGGGAAATCTCAAAAAATTTCCCTATCCAATCCAAATTTTTTGTACCAACTTAGGATGTCAAAATACTATTATCCGATTTTTTGTCACGGAATTTTGGAAAATGACGACTTTTCATAGTAAAGCGGGGACTGCGCGAAGAAGTCGTCTAATGTGACTCATTTCCAATAGGGCTTGGGCCAAAATATGGCGATGTGTTAAATTTTATCGAAATGCGAAGTTTACAAGGAAGAAAAAAAACACATGGACAGACGGACAGGCATGTCTAAATCAATTCTGGTATTGCTTGGTATAATAAAAGGTGTGTCTCTCTAAAGTCCTTCCAGCTTTTAAAGACATCCGCACCAACTTAATATACCCACCCTCTACCACAAGTAATATAGGTAGGATATAAAAAATATATTGCTTTTGAATATGCAAATAAAGACAATTCCGACAGCAGTGAAGATTTGTAATACAACAAAAAAAAAAAAAAACAATATCTACAAAATACTAATGAAAGGCAGAAGGGTTGAAGAAGAAAAAAAGAAAAGTTTTATGACAAATTTTCTGTTCTGCATTTAATTTAATTACGCATATATGGACATAAATATGTATGTAATTATATACATGCATGGTTTCATCACTAAAACAATTAGAAAATAGACATATGAGAATGTTTATGCCATTCGATATCGTGCTATGGCGCCCGATGACGTATGCTAATGTGCGCCATTATGCGATATAGTGTGACAACAATCTATTTGTCACAATTACGTCAAAGCAAACAAACGTCTTTAATATATCTGTATGACGTGAGCGAAATCCGTCGTCGAGACTTCGATTGCCCTAAAGCAACGAACAATTAAGGAAAACGCAATTCTTTCTTTTTGCTGCTACTACTTCTAACTAAGAGTGTCGAACGTTGATAAAACAAAGGATTTGACGATGGTAATACATCTTTTTCGATGACTCAATTTAATTTTATTACATTAATTAATGCCGTCACTACCTACGTGCCGGTAAAACTAAAGCGCATCTGATGCCATTAACTGAACTCATAAATATATAATGCATGTGTAATAATATATAATGAGCTTTCCCTGAAACGTGATTATGAGAATGACGTACAAACGTACGTACGTACGTACGTAGCACTATGCAATATCAACACGTGAGTTCCGGTAGAGACTCTTATAAATTATCCTTTAAAAAGTGTTAAAATGAAAAATGAGTAAATACATGTACAGATTGAACTTATAACGGGTAAGTAGTTTATTTAGTAAACATATTTTTACATACGATAGCTAATACTCTCTCTTGACGTACCGTGTACATGCAATTCTATTACATGGATAGCGAAGCATTTGCGTTATTTCGCGTAAGCGAATGCAAGTATATTATATATGCTATGATATCTAGGCTTTCGCTTTGTTATAATAAAGCATCATATTATTAATGTCGATGTAGTAGTAGGAGTAGTAGTAGTAGTAGTAGTAGTAGTAGTATATGGTACTTATTGCTACTCTAATTAATTCATTTAAATTGGTAATAAAATAAATGTAATCATAACCTAGTTGCCTTCACTTAAACACACAATAATTACTTTGTGCTAATTTAAATCAATAGCGCACGTAACTCGCAGAGAACATTATTTCTCTCATATTAAAGTATTATATGAAGAATTTAACGATTGGGTTCGCGGTGCGTATACGTAATGAAAAAATACTAATACGCTAATGTATCATAAACAAGAAGTAAAATGCTTGACTATTGTTGTATCGAACTGAAATAATTTCTTAGTGCAGAGATTGGAAAGAACAAGAAATAATGCTGTTGTCAGGCCGGGGCGATTTTTAAGTCCCATGCATCACTTGGCCCAATACAGTTATTCACTCGTTTTCGTAGCAATATACCAAAAGTTACATGTTATTTTCATGCAACGACCTACTTTTTGGAATGTTTGCATATTGAAGAAATCTTTATTCAAAAATATATTTACGTGATCCAAATTCCGTAAGTTTGATTTTTATGTCAATCTACTATTTATTACGAACTAATTTTTACCATGAAATATTAAAAATTGTATACTCTTACAATGGTTCAATTTTCGTTGGAACCGGGGGCTCAAAGAATTGCCCCGGGCTGGTTCAAAGTTTTCAATTTAGAGTGCCGAAATACTACTACTTAGCCGCTTTTGCCGAGAAATTTTGAAAATTGCAATTTTTCTCTATACAAAAACTATTCAAAATAGGTACATATATGGGAAAGGGTAAAAGAGGTGGATCGATCCAAGCCATTTTCCATAGCGTTCGTCTTTGTGTTAAAGCATGCCAGTGTATCAAATTCCATCAAAATATCGCAAAAATGGCGATGTGTAGCTTGAACAAGGGTGAACGGACCGACAAACGTACGGACAAACCTGGATTGATTCAGAAAATAATTCAGAATATGATTCTGAATCGATCGGTATAATAAAACGTGTGTCTATCTTAAGTCCTTCTGTGTGTTACGGACGTTCACACAAACTTACCATGTCCCACAAGTGCTGAACGGTATACAAACAATAATAAGCCGCGGATATCACAAAAACAAATCAAATGAAACTCTATTTCACATGAACGTTTGTTTATCGTGGAGAAGGGTCTGTTTGAAGTGAATGCCGAGTTTGCTCACATTTAGTCAAGAACTACAACACAAGATGTTAGAGCCATTTAAGGGAAAGAAATATGATTTTTTCATGCAACGTATGTCACTACATTCCAAGGTTAAAGCGGCAATCAGTCAAGTGGATAGCAACAAGTGGAAGCTATTCAAAACGATTAAAAATGCAAAAGTTGACTGGAACGGTCATATGGGTGTCCGTGCTTTGTAACGAGTGTGGTATAACATTAATGAACTTTTTTTGAAAAGACGCAAAAGATCAATCGTGAATAGCATGCAGCATTATAAGTGCGTTCGAATGATGAATTTTCAAAAAAAAAAACCGCTACTTAAACCGAAGACATATTGAGTGATGAGATATAATAATAAATTAGACTTTTGCAAAAAAATCAGCGACTTCTACAGGTAAAAATGATAAAGAAACGGAAAATGTCAGTGTACCTGACGAATGAATTCGATGGTTTTGACCTTCCTCTACATAAAATAACTATTTTCCTGTTAAAGTTAATGATTTATTCAGCGTATGCCGACGCTAATCATGGAGCACTCAAAATTCTTCTTCTTACAAACTCGTTACTTTTGTTGTTTATTTGAAGAAATTTGCTGCCAAAAACCATCACACACTTTCAAAGGGCTTATGGTGATGCTGCTTCATCATATCCCAATTGTCGATTTTGGATTCAAGGGCTTAAGAGTGACAACGAATTGCTCGAAAATGCTAGTTTTTGGCCACTTGTTGCAAGAGTTGTGCAGGACACACTGCTGCGACTCGAATGCGAAGTTCTGTTAGACCTAGCGTACTCACCAGGCATAGCGCCTTCTGCACTTGTTCAATTCCGTGCAGCATGGCTTGGCTGACACGCGAGCTCGCAAAGTCGAAGAAGCGTGAAAATGGGTCGGTGGGTGTGCGGGTGCCACAACAATATAAGGTCTTTGGACACGCTGTTGCCTTTTCAAGTGAAAAAATGATCGAAATTTTTGAAAGCACCTAATACTACTGTGTCCAAAAAGTAAGACCAACTACGTTTCTTTTTTAAATCTATCGGCCTAGGTGGCCGAATAGGGAAAGGATCTCGACTTTGACGAGATTTTGTGGCCTTGGCTTACGCTCGCTTGGCTTCTACGTAATATTCGCTCGCTTGATCGATAGCTTCAGGGTCGTAAACGTAGATCCAAGACTCATCTTCCATAATAAGAATGTGTTTCATGATGTTCTGCTAACCAGAAATCATTGTTTCACAGACATTGCAAAAGTCTGAAAAAATACTTTTGTGTCATACAAAAAACCGGGTACCACTGAAGCACTAATGACATTATGATGTTGAATACTTTTTGTTCACAGTATCAAGTACCTCACAGGCAAACTCACATATTTGCTTTAGGTGACGTTGCTAGATCTTGCGATAAGTAGTTCGTGCTGCTAATTTTAAGAAGAAAAAAAACCTATTTCTGATATCCGATAATATCCGCACAACTTAATTTTGGTCTTGGTCTGCTCTTTTGATCACAAGTATTGTACAAATAATTATAAGGAGATAAAAGTATTGAAGTCTAAAACAAAATTGGTCAAAAAGAAAAACACAAAAAAAAAAAATTGATTGTTTACCGTCCTTCCTTCCGTTTTTCATAAGTTTTTTTTTTTACAGATTTTGTTATTGTTTTTCATTGAAATTCTTTCCTACGCTGTCGTCCTTTTTTATTTTCATATCCAACCGCAATGTTTTTCTTTCTTTTCGTTTTTTGTATGTTTCTCTCTTTATTTATTTACGTTATTCTGCTGGTTTTATCTTTACCTTCCTTGGTTTCTTTTTGGTGTTTTTTGTTTCTTGTTTTTTTTTTTTTCTAAATATTTTAATAATGGACTGCATAACTTCTGCTCTGCCTTTTCACAAATTTTCAGCATTTTAAGGGTCTTACAGTAAAAGTCCAATAATCCTAGCGCAAAATTCTAAAATGACTTTCCCGTGTACCTTTTTTTCTTCTTAATTTGCAAACCAAATTTGTTTGTGCGTTTATTTGCGCATACCCATAACATCATATCGTATATCGTATATTAAGTTTAAACATTTCAGTTTATTTCCTATTTTTTTTTTTTTTTATATATATTTTCTTGATCCTCTTCGTTTGCTCGACGTATATAGTTATTTTATTGGCATGAATATAAAATGCGATATTTGCCTCTGTATATGTGCGTATGTTTTTGTTAAATTTGTGATATTTGTTAAGCATTTTGTTGGCATTTTTTTTTCTCTTTCTTTTTTCCTCGATTTCGTAACTTAAGCCACTGTTGAATTGCAAATTGTTGGGTATTGTATGTAGGTTATTACGTTTTTGCAATTCTCGATAAATATAAACGATAAGCTCGGTTCTCCCCAAAATTATATCGACATTTGCGCTATAAAATTTAAATATATATATATATATGTATGTATGTATGTATGAAGAATA
>CCAG010004823.1:0-34974 GCA_001077435.1 Glossina morsitans morsitans | reverse complement strand
AATCTGTAATGCGAACTTCCTCCCCTTGCTGTTTCCTATATTTGTTTAGTGTTTTTAAGGAACTGAAAACAAATGTTCTCGTAAAGAACGATTATAACCGAAAACCAATTTAATTTGTTTTAATAAATTCTATTATTTTCCGTTCTATTTACAGGTGAGTGCTTTCTTGATTTCAATAAAGACCTTCATCAACTTTCTGTAAGTAGTATGCATATATTTTCTTCAATCTTTTCCAAAACTTAGACTAAGAGTTTCAGTATTAAAGGCTTAATACACGTACAGCAAAAAATTAATTTTTTTTTATTATAAAAATTTTTATTTAGCAGCCGAGATCGGCTCAAGTCTTTTAAACTCGCAAGAGTTTACACTTTGGTAACATGCTATAACACGATCCGTGGAGGTTGTGTTAATTAACACAAACAATTAATACAAACCGAAAATGTTTCAAAAGACTGTCAGTAGCGTTCATAAGCGTTTGTATGAATTCGGTTCAACATATATATATATATATATATATAGATGTTTACATGTGCATTTGTGATGTCTTTTCCGTTTTATGTTTTCTCTGTTTTCGATTCACTACATTTTAATAAAAAAATGAATGAATAAATTGCACAAGAACGAGTCAAAATCTAAATTACACTTGACCCGGTCTAGAAATGGTGCATGTATTTTTAATAGCACATACGCATATGGGCGGACACAGACGAAAGGAGAACGGAAATAAGTGTTGTTAAGAAGTGCTATTGACACTTACCTTGAAACATCAATATCTCAATCATTTCAAAAAAGAGAGCAAAACAAAAAGAAACGACTTTCTCAGAAAAACAAGTTATTCTAATGGAAATATTTATTATTAGGCGGCACACAAAAGCATAATAGTCGAAATAGGTGGGCTCCGGGCCTCTTAATAGCTGGTACCATACTTCTTTAATGCAATTCTTTACTTTTTTCTTTCACTTTTTTTCATTTCGTTTATGTTAATATCATTCAAATTTGAAAAATTAAGTTTTTTGTTTTTATCGAAGTATTTTTCACCCACCACTTTTTTGACTATGAAATATAAAGCACAAAGCTTGGTGCCATGCAAATACTTGCCTTTTATGAGAATTATTATGCGGTATGAGGTCAAAAAAAGACTCACGCGGTCCAAAGTTAATTTCGGCTATTTAAGAGGAGGATTCAAAACGTCGGTGCATTCGATCCAAGTTTTGCACATTAATTGTTGCTGGTGGAACGGGCTTCATACGCCCGATATGTCCGATCATAAAAGCTCTCCAATCACATATCTTTTGAATATCGCTAGAACATAACTCAAAACACGTGGGCGCGTGAAACAAATTTCATGAAAATCGTGACATGTAGGTTTAATACAACAGCCAGAGATGGACAAGCTAATTAGAGTTCTTCTGGGTGCTGTGCACGCACGCGCAAAATTTACGTGTTTTATAGTGTAGGTGTAGGGAGTAATAAGTAGACATCACCAGCAGAAGCACCAACGTTTGCTGCGTATTTCAATATGAATCGCTTTTTATGCGGAATTGGTGCAAACGGAGAAGTGAAGACAACTGGTTGAGAGAGTAACTGGTTAAAAATTAGGGTGAGCTGAGGAACGCCCCGATAGAGAGAAGAGGCTGAACAAGCCGGTGTAGCCATCCTAGACAAAAAACGTTTTTCAACGCTCACAAGTGTAACAGGGATCAAATTAGCGAACTCGGTGGTTCTAGTGTTAAATTTCTCTTGTGAGATAAAGGAAAAAATAAGCTTTAAGAACACCTTTTAATCTACACAATCAAACCAGGGAGTATATTAATTTAGCCCTTTCGATCTAAGCACAAGAAAAAGCCAGACGTTGACTTGAAGATTGGTGTAAATATCTGGAAGGGTCAACAAAAAAGGTGAGACCAATTCCGTAATGAATTTATTGGATACAACGTCTGCCTTACATTCGGCTGGGACGCATGTAGGTTCCTTGAATGTTTAAAACTATATTTCAACTAGTGATTGGTGCAAAGTCCATATTGCCGTGAACAAAAAGGTGAGACTTGGTTTTCGGGAGACGGGCTATAGATTCGATTTGTGTTACACGAAAGAAAGCTTCGCGTTGACGAACGATTCCAGCCCATAATAATATATATAAGTGAAATTTGTGCAGTTTAAGACCGGAACGGGAAATTTTGTACATTTCCTTCCTTATGGTAGACGGAATAAAAAAAATTTAAACGTGCAAATAAAAAGGTTTCGCAATTTTAGAAACACCCTTGTACATATGAAGGCAGAGGTTACTTACCTCTGCACAAAAATATAAACCAAAAAAAAATTGCTAAGAAAACTCTCATTATCCTCACGCTTCCTATTCTTTCTTCTTCTTTAAATACTTTTTTTTTTAATATTCTTACGATTTTGAATAGCGCTGCTTACCCCACTTCCCTATGTTAAAATTCATCTTTCGTTGTCCTTTTCTACAAACGACCTTCATAATTGAATTTACATTGCTCTGACTTCTTACGTTTAAATCGAGAAAACAAAGAAAGTAGTTCTGAACAACAGAATAATGTTGCATTGTTTGAAATGACTAAGAGAATAAGTTTTGTATCTCTGCTAATGTTTGCTGTTTGCTGATTGCTGTTAGGTCGCTTAACAGATTAACTGAAAATAAGAGCGAATAATGTTAGCCCTCATCTGAAAAACTCAGCATTGGTTATGAAGAATTATCACAGTTTGTTTAAATCAAAAAACATATATATCTGACATGACTATTATAGAAAGCCAACAATGATTTAAAAAAACCCAATAGTTTTTCATCGCAATGTAAAGAAAGCAAAATTTAAAGGAAGTGCCAAGAGAGTTTTACGGACAAATGAAAGTCGGTCTATAGATTGAGGAGTGGAAGCGGAGTAAATATTGAGCGGATTATGAAACAGAAATTGAATACAAGATAAGCAAAAAAGTACCCTTTGGGTTGAACTTTTTTGAATTCGTCTAAATTGTTTTCCTACTGTGGGAATAAGCAAATACGTGTGAAAAATGAAATTACAAGAAGGAATCAAAATGGACGATGCGGACGATCCGAAAGATGCGTGTGGTAGTTTCGTTATATCACCAAAACGTATCATCAGTTGTATAAAGTACATTTTCTATATATTTGAAAATCTTGCATCACTTGCATGCTTATCAATCTGCCAGTTGTATGCATCAGACGTGTCGTAGCCGCAGAAATGAGATAACTTACGACAGTCTGTTGACTGATGGTCAATCCGCCTTAAACCGCTTTTCAATATGATGACGATACAAAGAACAAGAAGAAATGAAAATTGAGTTCATAGGTTCAGAATCGAGATCACTCAATCAATATGTTCACAATAAGCCGAGAGCTATACGGCGGTCAACTTAGGGAGTTCTCGAGGTACGCAAAACACATTAAAACTAAGCTGCACTTATTTCAGGAATATATTCAGACACTTACTTCAGAATAGGAAATACATATGATTGCGATGGGCTCCAATGCGTAAGTTTACGCATTACACACTTTTCATAAAAATTATAGCTTTCGCAGTGGTCTTCAAATTAAGGACAATAAATGAATCACAAACCACCAGACAGACTTTAAAGATGTCTTGAAATGTAAAGCAAACTGATATTTAGTACATAAGCATCGAGAGACAGTCAGTATTACTCTTACTTACATTAGGCTTCCATACGAAAAGTTCGATGGTCTGATCTAAATATTACTGTTTGATCGGCGATAGAAATCGGCGCTGTTTGCCAAACGAAAAAAGAAAAGAAAAATGTAGTGTTTCTGATGTCCTTGTTACCGCGATAAAGCGAAAAATATTGTAGCAGTATTAAAAAATGAATTATTAATGCGAGTCTGGACATCCGCCTGCTATTTATTAGGTACTACGGTACTATTAGGTAAACGGTACTAACAATAACAAGTGTACTCACATGGCCAGAGAAAATTGCATCTACGCGCTTGCATCTTTATTGTTGTTTCCTTAAAACCTCCAGTTCCACCTTCTAAACGTTTTTTTGAATGGGTCGGTGTCTGTACCATTTAGCTTAGTGTCGACGTGCCTTTATCACGTTTCTCTTCCAAGTTGATTTTTGATAAAACAAACTGTTGTATAAATTTGTCTTTTTGTGCATGGCGCTTGATAAAGACGTAGTCCTTTAAAGCTTCCCTTAATGTACACAAAGGTATTTATTTACCTTACGTTTAAAAGCATTGCATACTTTTTACACGAAATTCATCAAAATTGTTAATGAAAACAAACACGCAGAGTGTGACGACTTAATTTAATTTCAAATTCTTCTACAAAAGTATGAAATTTATCAGCGTAAGAGAACGTTAGCGATTTATTATAAGAAGGAATTTCTCTTTCACTAGCACAACAAATTTTACCGGTCTTTTGCTGTTAAGTTAACATAAACGATGGTTCGCAACAGTGCTAAACTAATATTAACTTTACTCCCCTGACCTATATGTTGATAGTTTCACATAAAACGCATAACGCACTTTAAGAGAAAAACTGCATTTCTGTTGGCTTTTAGACGTTCTAACGGCGAACGAAAAGAGAGTTTTTTTATATGTTAAAGGATGAAATCATTTTACGCATAAGATTACCATAGAAATGTTAACACACGATATGTTAAAAAGAACAGAAAAATAAGAGCAATTGTATGATAGGCAAACAGCATCCAAACAGAAATACTGTTTTCAGCATCCAGAGCAGTATGTTTTGAAACGTACAAGAATACGCGCGGTGTCTGAACGCAGTTTAACTTTCACTGTTTATGGTTATTATAAAATATGATGCCGAAGAGCACAACTGCCTGTAAAATGCTTGCAATTACAATACGAATAAATTCTAAAGATATAGTAGCGGCAATAACTGCAAAGTAAATGTTAAAAAAACAAAAAGCGCCGAATGGAGTTAGAGTTGAAGATTAATATTAAATCGATACATTGGTGCTTATACATACATACATATGCAAAGACATGCCTGACCGGATTAATGTAATCAACAAAAGGAATTTTTTTTGTTTTTCTACTTGCCTGGAATGATAAGCTAATTAGCAAAGTTTTATCTGCAAAAAAAAAAATAAGTAAATAAATAAAAAAAATTAAATGAGCAAAATGTCATTAATGTACATTACACGAGTTATAAAGTTGGTAGATAATAAAATAACAAATAATAAAATCAGAAAACGTTACAAAAAATGGGCAATTGAAAGCGAACTGCGTCATAATGTAATTAATAATTAATGACATGTAACGCAATTAATAATTATGTCAAAGCAAACAAATAACTAAAGCTAGATAAGCTTTTTAAAAAAACGCAATGATGAACAAACTTAATAACAAAAGAAGCAGAAAACTTTTACTCGCTTTAGGGTGAAGTTTGATCGCTCGCCGCGTATGTAAAACTCAAAACTTACTTTTGATAATTGCGAGTTTGGCCGTTTGAGTTCGGCCGAATTTGAATGTTTTGATGCTACATGCATGCATTCATACATACACTCAATTGGTAAACTTTTGAAGGCATTATTTATAAATGTTTTCCTTTCCGTTAGGTTCTTAGGATGTTTGTGGATTAGGCACTAGCTTCGATTAATTGAGTTAACACAAAAGCATATCATAGCTTTTGCGGCTAGCAAATGGCCAAAGAGTCAAACAGGAACAGGGAACAGATTGACGTAAATACACAGAACAGCTCCTCTCTATCAAATATAGTTTGCATCGAGAGCTCGATCAAGATGCAAATTTTCATTTTTCATTTCTAACGACAAACGACAAATGACAACGCGACGGAAATGGAAGACAAACGGAAGTGAATGAAACTCAAGTTGGTCAAGAATGTGTACATTTCATGCAGTTTTATTTATTTTGTTCTTTCTTTTGATGCCTATTTCCAAGCACATCCTCAACCTGATGCTTACAAGAACGCAATTACAAATACGCCTCGGATACCCACCATACCATCTTTAGTCAATAATATTTTTTATTGAAACACAGTTATTTATAGAAGATGAAAAGTAGCTTCACTGCATCTCTCTCTATATTTAATGGCCACTACTTAGGAAGTTAGTTGTCTTAGGAGATGTTCGAAAAAACGATAGTAATTGAAACAGAAATGAAAGTGCTTGTGAGTTGAAGTTTCTTCACCTCTTTATATATAAAGAAATTTTAAGATATCGATGACTATGAATGTCTGTTGCAGAGAATTTTCGATATTTATCTCCTGGATCTACTCTTTTTCATTAAACACTTGTTCGTGCACTCGAAGTGTAGTACAACTCAAATAGAACTTCTTACCAGATCGGTGGTTAATATAAATCATAAATTCTTCATTAAATTTGTTCGACTTTTCGTAAGCGTTTTTTATCTGTAATTGCTTGCAGTGAGATGAATTATTATCTGCAGACATTCTTATGCGGAAAATTCGTTTCTTACAGAGTTTTTTTTTTTGAATTTCGATGAGCAGGTATGGGGTTAGGCCACACCTCTATTAAGCTTATACTTTATAAGGTAGCTTATGAAACCTTTTGGACGCAGCAAAGAAGCCAAAAAAAAAGTAACACAATCTTATTTCTTTATGGACAGACGCCAGAATTCCATCCAAATATTGTCCGGTACTTCCATCTGTCCAAACCAACACAGATTTTATTAGGCATTTTGTGATATATTCTGGATATTGTTAACAAACGGAGCACTGTACTACAGACTTACGCTTCACGTTGAGTTTCTAAGGTCTTATCATTTCCCGTCTGGATTATCAGTAAGTTTTTTTCGATGCAATGACGTAAAAATAGATAAAAAATGAACAACGACAGAGCCAAAGTCAATCGCAGAGCAAATCGTAAGCAGGAATAACTTGGGATGAATAGATTTACAGTAGTCTTACACAGCTAAAGAAATAAATTAAAATATCGCATCTCTTAACGTAACGGAAAGTAGAAACAAAAAGTTCTTACTACAGCTAGAAGAAGTTCTTACGTTCAAAGTTAACCTTAACATGTAACCCTTTATGCAAATATTTTGCCAACAAAAAAAATCATCAACATATTGCGTACATACACGTATAACTTCCTGCGATTTGAAGCTTATACTTGCGTGCATTGTAAGACGCGTCCGCTGCAGAAATATTTTATGCATTTTGTTCAATAAAAGATAACTTCTTCTCAGAATTCTATCTAAATTTGTGGCTAAACTTTGAACGCATGTTTAAGCAAACAAAGCATTATTAACAATAAAACCGGGAGTTTTAAATTTCGTAATTGGCTCTCTCTACGTTATCTCCTCTGCCTGAAATCGTTACAAACCAGCAGCTACCGTGCCTACATATAGAAGTTGGTTATGTGAAAAAAAGGTGTTAAAATTCTTGATTATCTACGCGATATTTAACAAAACAAAAAAAATCAATTTTTCGCAATCACAGTTCAATGGCTTAGGAACTCAGTGAAACATATTGCCAGTGAATGCGATTAATACAAATCGGTTATTACGTAACTATCACTCCGTAATACGAGTCTAGCACAAAGAACGGAAAAGAAATCATGTGAAGGAAAATGAAAAAAGTTTCAAACTAAAGAATCGAAAAAAAAAAAAAAAAAAAAAAAATAGAATGCATAAAATTATTGAAAAATGGTGTTTAGTTAAAAGCAATCTGGAAAAAGTTCCGCATCTGTATCGGTTAGTGTGATTCAAAAAACCAATCCTTATCTTCCTAGCGATGCGGGCAGCATGTTAGTGCAGATGGATTAAAATTTACAGCAAACTGCTTGTGTGAAATCATTTGGTGCGAAATACAATCTCGCGTATATCTGTACATGTTTCCTTTGGTGCTTTCAGTGGGTGAATTGAAGAATAAAACTATCTGCAGTTAACATATCAAAAAAGATAAAAATTACTGCAGTGAGTTTTGCTGTGAAGCGAGTGTGCTGTGAAAGTTGCTCAAAAAATGAAATTTTAGTCGAAAAATAATGAACAAATAATCGAATAAATTAAAGGATATGTCAAGATTTAAGATTTAATCCCACACAAAAGCCAAAAATTTGATTTCCAAAGACGTGGATTGCTTTGAATGAGTTTTCAATTATTTTCTTGAACTCAACTATTTGTTTGCAAACATGAAATATTCTCTTCATCTTTTTAGTTCCCCTTTAATCCAAATAAACACCTTTCTAAGCTTCTACGTGCAGTAGATCGATGAGCTTTGCATAAATGTTTGGCCTAAGACGCTCACAACACTCTGCGGAAAAGATTAAGATTTTCGTTAATGTCCGTTGTTCGATCGCGGATTACATATATTTTCTCATCGCAAGTTTTAAATGCTTAGCTTGCGCCCACCTTCTTCAACGTAGGGAGAAAATGGATTTTCATTCGGTTAGCTGTAAAGTTTGCTTTAAATGGTTTGCTTTGCTATAAGTTAAAAAATGCGATAATTTTTTTCTCCTTCGCCACCTTAAATCTGTTCGCAACATCTCCCGTGTTTGATATGTGTGTTCATTTCTTCTTTATCTAACCAACGGTACATTAACTTTGCAAATTGTTTCATTTAACGTTGCACTACCTACCTCTCGGTCACAGAACATACACTTAATTGTTTATTCCATTAACTATGTGATGACCTTAAAATTCAGTAAACCAAATATCCATATGCTGACAGGTGTGCATAGGTGAAGCAAATTTAAACATTTGAAGATAATTAAAGCGGTGTTCATAGGGGTAACCATTGACTCTCTGCTTTGTATGTGTGCAATTAACGCACTTTTACCAAATATTAAATGAAAAAGAGTAAGAGAAACGAGCTGAGGTCAATGTTAATTTAGTCAGTGCGAAGCTTAATTGAAAACAGACAGAAAAGTAAAATTCTTTTTGCCCCAGGGGCCCAAAAAAGTGGAAAACGATTGCCCCAAAGGACTTGAAGAACAAGTTATAAAACAAATTAATATGTGAAAACTTTAACAGACACAATGCACAACGCGTACTATGTCCTCGAGTCAAACGAGTGGTCTGCGTATTTGTTCGAAGGTAGCATACATTTGCAATTCTAGCTTTAAATTATTAACGATACTTGATGATGTAGTCAAAAATAATTGCAATATATCCCGAGATCCTTTCTTTGTTCGCAGATAACCAAAAATTGTTACTTGCGCAAAACGATCGAACCAAAATGAAAAAATTGTATGGAAAATATGATGAAAAATAAAAAAAAAATTTTTTTTTTAAATTTTATTTAATTTTTACTTTGTTTTCTAATTGCATAAATTTTTACACTATAGTTTCCGCTTGAAATATGTGCTACAATGCCTGCCTACCTGTTAATGTTTTAAGGGATTACTGATCAAATGTGGAGTAAGAAAAGCCATGCAATCCCCTACTAGGACATCAAAACACGCATTAGCAGTATTTTAAAGTTTAAAATTATTGTCAAAAATAAAAACAACTAGCGAGCTTATAGTGGGCTACGGTCTATCATTAAATGCCCTATCATCTTATATTGACTCATGACAATGACTTTTCACGACAGAGCCATCAAAGCTTTTCAGAGTAGGGGGAAGTGGTCAAAGAGGTAATCCGATCCGCACCATCTTCAATAGTCCTCGCATTGCAAAAATTGCGGCTTGTCACTTGAACACTAGGAAATAGGACGGACAGACGGACAGACGGACAGGCAAGCTTGGTTCGATTCATAAAGTAACTCTGGATCGATCGGTATAATAAAAGCTAAGTTTATTTCAAATCCTTCTGAGTTTCATACATCCGCCCACACTTAGTATAGTCTTCTAACATGAGCTGTGCAAGGTATAACAATGGAAACTATTACATTCATTTCTGGCTACAATATGCATTCAGCCGAATAAGCAACACTATCAATATTAAAGTGTTAAATTACAACATTGTAGATGGGATCATAGACTGCAAGCAAACAGCAAAATTAAAGTAAACAGTATACAGTTTATTTGAACTTAACGCAAGCAAGTCGAAGGCTTAAAACTATGATTATATAGAGATAGATGTCGGTCAAAAGCAAAGGGCAAAGTTAATGTAAACAATGTACGATAGTTTCAGGCTTAAAGTACTACCAAGCGAACCTAAATCTAAATAACTATGTATATAGGCGCTTATAAAGCATGGTCCATCGCACACCGTTGCCGCTGGCTGACTCCGAAATTTAACTTTATAGCGGGAATTTTGGCAGTAAAAGGATCGACTAGATTCGTGCAGTTTTCTTTATTTAAATTTTTGGACAGGCATTAAGAATGATTCCATCTCTCCCCCACAACATAATAGCCATCATCTTCTCGAATTTCATTGTGTGCTCGATTTTCGGCCGCTGCTCGTCAGGAAGCTGCATTTGTGGCCAGGAATTAGAAATGCATTCCTTTCTTTGCGATTACTTTGACCAAGTGTATCTTTAACATGTCGACGTACACGTTCTCATCTTTGCTACAGAACACACGCAGTCGCCATAATCGTTTCGAATGTTATTTCATTAGGCTTGACGTCTGGGAGTAGTAAACCGTAACAGGGAAGCCTGATTTCAGGTTGGTGTCTTGGCTCGTATTAGAGTGAGGTCTTAGCGATCTTACTAGATTATGCGTCAAATGCTCTCATTCGGCATTCATATCGGTATACGAACTCCTATCCTGAAATACAAAAGACATTCCTCCTCGATAAGTAGCAACATTTCCTTATTGAAAATTATCTCATATCGTCCGCGGACATGACTAGAACGATAGAATCATTTATGTCACATACACTTTTTTATTGATTACCAAAGTTTCTCTTCAAAGTTCTTCTTCTATTAACTTGTTACTTAACTGCAAGCGAGAACGGTATCCTAGTTGTGTCATTAAGATTCTAACACTTAAATGTCATCACCTGTCGATGAATTTCACTTTGCTTCATACAACAACGAATATCTGCCTCTTACCAAGTTGACGCAGTTGTGCATGAAATTATTTCACATTTAGCTCAGCAACATTTCCACCTAAATTTGATTATGTGAAAGCATAGTCGTATAATCGAATTAAGTGTTATGTTATTTAGCCTATGATAACTTGTCATTAATCGAACAATGCAAACGATATAAACAGAGTCAACATTATTGTTATTATTATTGACATACTCTTGGGTAAAACGACTTTTTTCTATTTTACGTCTGCATGCAAAACTTTTTGTTATTAAGTGTTAACCACCGATTTCTTGCATTTTAGAAGGTCTCTTGTAAAGACTCTGATTATGAACTGTTCTCAAACCGAGTCTCGTATACCAAATTTCATTCTGGCATTTGTGTCTTAACTCTTTGCACTCCGAGTGGGTTTTTACTCAATGGTGCGACAACTCCGTGACATGTGCGTTGGAGCATCTGAAAGATGAACTTCTGCTGTACTAAAAAAAAAAAAAAGATCTGTTGTTATAAATTTATTTATTTAATTAATGTAGTTTGTGATAAAAGAAATACAATTTGATAGCTGCGCCTACGGAGTTAGTGCACTGATAGCACTGGCGCAATAGCGGCGGCTACGGAGTGCAAAGGGTTAATCCCTTGTACACGTTATGTGTTCTGCAAATTGTTGCGACTCTTGTCGCCAATCGCGAGTGCCGTCGACAGGTAGAGCGTCATGAGTCTGTGCTTAGTTTCAATCGTTAAGAATGCATTTTATCTAGCGTATGATTTTCGTAACAATATCGTCTTGTAATACATAAGCAACGAAAATGTATTCATAGAGAAATTTTCATTAATAAAAAAAACAGGAATAGTTTTGCTTGCAATATTTTTTTTGCTCAACTACTTGTGAAATATGAAGAAGAAGCATATAATTAAGAGTTTTTTTCTTCCGAGAAGTAACCCTTTTCCATATCCCTTTGAAATTGCATTAATTAACAGATAGCTATTAACCCAGTTCTCACATTAGGCAACAGGATGTCATTTATATAATCGCTATAACATATTCAATCGCTTAACTCATATGTTTATTGTCTCCTCACTCTCTATGTATAAACAGGCAAATAGATATATGTGCGTGTTTGCATCGCTTCTATAAATCAATTCATTAGATTTGTGAGAATTCATTTGTTTATGCTTGACTTGGATATATGATGATTATGTTGTTTGTTGTATTCTCAACCTACTTTGATAATTTTATTAATCAATCAGAGTTTGTGTGATTATATATCATTCATCGCTTATTTGATGCGTATAAAGTTTGTTGACATGGCTCAACCATCTGTACAGGTTCACAATCATTTCTTCCAATTATATATATATATATATATATGCAAACATAACTGATTCACTCACTCCTGTATATATACGATCGTATTGCTTAACTGATTTACATAAATTGGAAATATTAGCATTTTTTGATTGATTTATTCCGATATAATGAAAAGTTTTTTATTTGAATCCATGAATCTCGCAAATAAAGTAAATACCAAGCATTTGAATGGAAGTTACTTATATAGTAATAAATAACCACTATTTATATACAAACTGTATGTCATTTAAATTGCATGCATGTCTGACGAATAACAAATGGGAAAGAATTATTCAGTTTGCATGCAGGGCTTATAACCGATATAGATGCATACGAAATGAAGAAATCAATTTTTTTATTGACAAACTGTTTCGGTATGATGTGCAAGGTATAACAGGATCTGATAAGTTAAAATACCTTTGTATATGATATCACAATATAATGGAGTTTACTATCGAAACAATTTAAAAAAGCAAGAAGTACTTAATTTAAAAAAAACAGGAAAATAAATAAAATCCCGTGCATTGATGTCTTTTCAAGCGGAGTCTATTGCCATTGACATTGAATTATCTGCCAGTCGACCTGACAACTAATCACTTTCGTACTTTGCATCTGCAGAAAGTTCACTTAATATATTGTCTATCCGGGAGGCGCAATCTCAACTGTTAACACAAATTGTGTCGCCTTACCTTGGCCTAGAACCATCACCCAAGCCTGGCATTCAATCTCGTTTAATAAAGCGAAGCGATCGCGACAACTCCAATTTGGACGCAATCAAGCACGCTTTACCTGCCGCTAACATAGTTCCCAATTTAACCAAAACGTGGGCAAATTTTAATTGAACCTTTATAGCATGCTAAGATAAGGTGATAAGACCTTAAGAATCTTCGCCGAACTTTGTTTTATTACTTTTGTTGTTCGAGGAAAGCATTCGTCATTTGCTGATATCTTCAAGAATGAGAAAAAGTTATCGACTTTTGTTATGGGTTTGAGCGACAATTCACAACAATACTGCATGCATTCTTTGTTGTTGGACCCCTTTTTGTTTTGCAAATAATATTTGCTCAAACATCCCATACGGCCTCACTTTGCAAACATCTTTACAGTATGACAAAAACTTTTAATGACAACAAACAACTTCGACTGATATTAAAATGACTTTTTTTGGTTTCCTCTTACCCTTGAAGTGGCTCTTTCCTTGTCTTTACTGTACACGTATACTCATTGCTGTAGTCACTTCCCGGGCTGGTCACAACATAAACAGGCTCATCAAAATGTTGGGCAGTTTCTTACTACTACTACTACTATTTGCGTACAATCCACTTTTCACTTACAAACATTACAAGACAATCTACAAAAAAAGGTTTGCGAAATTCACCGCAGTTAAGCTTTGTTTCTGTTCCACCGAAATACTCGAAAACGAATTTTTATAAATCAGCAAAAGTTTCACTTTCACCATAACGAGCGTTTTTCGAGGAAAACGAGCCATTTCCACAACACATTACCCCTCGCCTTGATCTTGCATGTTCTTATTTTTGACATACCAAAGGAGCCGCCACAGGTTTTTTTTTTTAAAAAATTTGAAGCCGATTGTTTATGTGCTGAAAGCGACGAAATCCCACCTCTACATCGGAGTTTAATTCTATGACTTCGAATATTGCTTCCCAAGAATATCAAAATGATGAGGCTTCGCGTTGTATTTGGATAAATTATAAAACACTCGAGCTCTTTCATGATACGTTACAAAACTTTTTTTGTCCATTGTTTCACCTCGTGTATCGTAGGTTAGGTGGCACTAAGAAAGTAATTCATTTAACCATAATCCACTGCGCACTATTTTTAACGTATTATCATTTTGTCACATATCTGTCATACATTTGTAGACACGGCCTTACGTCCAGGTATTTTCTGCAGCAATCGCTTGAGCTACAATTTACCTGCACGTGTTTTTACAGTGGAACCAGGTATCTGCCCCCTGTTGGCAATCAACAAAAAGAAAAACGAGCAACGAAACTTGGAACTCTCAAAATTGGTGTTCGAAGATAGTTATTGCCTATCATCCACTCTGTCGAATCGAAACAACTGAGTACGAAAGCAGTTTTGCTTGTTGTTTTTGGACCTTGGTTACTTGCTGTTGATTTTCTTTTCATCGTATTTCGTTAACCTCTTTGTTTACCACATTTTTGATAGGCTTTACAGCAATGATATCCCAAACATTATGGAGGATCGAATTGTTTATGTGGCTGAAACCGTCGATTTTCTGCACGGAATAGTTATTGAAGTTATGTTTTTGTAGGCGGGCACATATCCCTTATGATTCTCAACTGCTTGGCTTCAAGTTTCAGATGCTTGTAGCTTCATAAAAATGATTGAAGGGTGTAGACTATTCTTGCTTGGGTTGCTCTAATCGGCTTAAGTCCGAGAGGATTTAAAAAAAACAAACAGAAAAGTTAGATTCGATTGCGACCGAATCTTTTATAACAATCACCGTTATCCTATATGTATATTGAAAAATAGAGAAAAATATAAATCTGCATACTCGTTGATATTGGGTAGGCGTGGCTGTTTTTTTGTAATTTTGTAAAAGTATTTGGTAGAAATTGATATTGTGTGTCTGTTGTAGTTCATGAGCAACGAGCAAACGATACGGAAAGCTTAGGTGTTTCTAGTTGTGATCGTTCCAGGCATGTTTTTTGACCTGTTCGGGCCATTTTCAAGCCCGTTTGCGAATTTGTAGGCGATATCTTCATTTCTGCGAACGGTAGAAACTTTATCACAGAGACTACATAGGTAGGGAGGACGGTCAGAGAGGCAGACGCACATGCTTAGGTGTATTGCGAACTGTAACTCGCAAAAATGTACTTTTAGCGAGAGGTGTTGTGCTGCGATTTCCTTCTTAAGTAACTAAAATAGAAAATATTTCAATTCCCTGAACAAATGTTCGCAATTATTTTTTAAATCTTGCTTTCTCTTCTAAGCGAGCATTTATACTAACCAAGACAATTGATTGATTAATTGTCATATTGATTTTGAAAGTATGAGATTTCCTTTTCAATTCTAAACGGCAACAGTGATAGGATTTTTAAATCCCAGCAGCACTGAGTAACGGTAAAAAAAGACCATAACTAACTCAACTCACAATTTCGGACTGATTTAATATGTATATCTTCTATAAAATCTTTTACCGATAAAACAAGTGTACATTTCTGAGCATAACTGCATTATTAGCTGTACTTTGTCATAACACTCGCATATGAATTGTGTCAAAGCAGTGACTATGACTATAAGCAGGTTAACTTGAAAGTTAAGACGTCTTGATGAAACATATTCGATAAATGAATAAATTACTTTATTAAGAGTTGATTAGATAAACGTTGTAACCGGCTTTGGAGGCATTCTTGCATGCATCCTTTGCATGTCTATCACATCTGTTAGGTAGTCCGGAAAATTCTTGCAACTTTCCACTATGAAATAAAAAAAAAAATATATATATTTTTTTACATGTAAGGAATACACAACATTATGTCAAACATTGCCATTTTGCTCAATAATAAGTTGCAACTTTTTAGGCAATTTGACTGAACCCTCCTTATAAAACTTATGGTCTTTTGCAACAACAAAAGTTTTATTTACACTGTCATCTGAGTTAACAGTTTTGCCGGATACAGAATATTGAGGACAACGAAAAAGATGTTCTGTTCTGATGGTGCAATACCTAGACTATATGGTGGGTCCACTAATACATTCCACCTGAGTACTAATAATTTTTGGCAGATGAGGAAAGGCGTATGAGGTCTTGCACTCTCGTTATGAAAAACAATATTTTTTCAATTGACTTATCGTGGCGGTTCTGCTGCAAGGCTTCATTTCATTTGGTTAGTTGTTCACAGTATAATTCAGGATTAATTCCTTTGGTACGCAGTTTCTTTATAAACGCACTACACTGACGGAAAATTCTTATTTTCGTGGATATCCGGTTTTGGTGTTGTTTGAAATGGCGGTAAAGCTTTCACTGAAAAATTCCCAAAACGAAATTTCGCAAACCAGTGTTCGCAAGCGCATTGGTTTCATGCACAGCACATATCTCTCTGTGTGCTTCTGCAGCCCTTTTACCTTTTTTGCAATGAAAAAGTCAAATATGTCGTATATGTTCACTTCGATATTACGTTTCAAAAATTACGTCTCATTACTATAACATAACCGATCACTTTGCAAGTTATTTACAAAATCAGCATAAGCCTGCTCTACACAACTATACACCTATATACACCTTTATGCCTAATTATCTGTGTGGCTGCCTTCAAAAAATGTTATTTTACTCCGATGCCAGGAAAAACCCGAAGAAATTTCCCGACTACCTGACATATTGAGAAGTTAAGGTTTAAAAAGTTTTGAAATCATTGCATAACACCGGAATTATTTATTCATTTGCATTCGTTCTCTGGTCTTGCTTGAGGAAATTATTAAATTCGTTTACTTTGTTTAAATGCAAATATTATTCGTTCTTGCTCAGTAAATTCAACGCTAGCACTGCTTAATGCCGACTAAGAATACATTCGTATTTGTAATGTTAGTTCGTAATGCTTGCTTTTCGAATTTCTACGTAACCTAATTAGTAATCCTGCACGCATTTAAGAAAACATATTAAAATATTTGATTTTAATTACAATTTTGCTTAAGCCTCCTTATGATTGTAAATGCGTATGATTTCAATAAATTCAAATCTAATATGCTTGCAATCAATGGAAATTGCAATTAATTAAATGAAATATAACTCACAAAACAAGCAATATTAATCAAAGACTGGAATTATGGACAAATATCTGACCATATACCCAGCCAATGTATTTTAAGAGTCTTGTCCATGAGAATAAAGTCAAACGTTCAAAAATTCAACAAAATATAGTAAAAACCCGATTTCGTTGATGTAATTTATGGCAGGAGTCCTTTTAAGAGCACACACTATTAAATAAGTAAAAATGTTATAGTCAGGTAAGATCGCCAGGTAAGAGTTAACGGTAATATAAATTTTTCAAAAAAAAAAAATTCTTTTTCTTTTCGCTTAATAGATTTGTTTGGAACCTTTCGGAATGTAACGAAAAATTTTTACCTGATACCCAATTCTTGCTTTGTCATTTTCGTCTTTTCCCCAAGTATTCCAAGAACAGTAACTGAGACCCCTAGGGATGTGTATCATAATATCCCCTCTATTAATTTCTACGTTTTTTAATAGAGTTACATGTCTTTAGAATGTGTGTACGTTCATCTCCAAAAGCCTTGCCAAGCAAAAATACATAAGTGTAAGCTTCGAAGGGAAAAATGAAAAAAAAAGAAAATAATTTATTATGATAACAAACATCTTCATAACATTTACGTAACAGTTAGAACTTGAGCGTTTTTTTTTTTTTTCTCTTCTTCAATTTTCATTCCCTCTATTAGATTAGATATTCCATCGGAGCATGTTTTGCTAAAAGAGATTGTCCTTGGTTTTTGGTCGAAAATTTCATTTCTCCCTTACGCAAATTTTCACAAATTCCTAGATATTTCTCTGGCTCTATTCATGTCAATTAAGTGATTGTTTTTTTTTTTATTTTTTAAGTTCAAATTTGCATCAAAAAAGCCGTCAATTGAAGAGTCGAAGGTACGCTGTTGACCTTTGTTTAATGCCTCTCAAGAACAATATTTTTTCTCTCTAATACTTGAATACATGCTTGACCCATAACCTTCTTGATTATCCTTTCTTCCATCTCAAAAAAAAAAATTGTCGAAAATGCATATAATTAGGCTTAAGGGGCCTTATGACCCAAATTTGGCAAGGCTTGCTTTTCATAAAGGCATTTACATGAAAAGGCGGCGGAAACAGAGCTATTTTGGATCAAAATATGAGAACTTATTGCTATATTGAGCTTATGAGCACGTTTGAGCTTTTTAGTACGTTTGCTTTAGTACGACACAATGCTGTTTGTTGTTCATCGGTTTTTAGTGAGAAATATTGAAAATTGGAAATGGCTTTCGTCTGTGACTCGTCAAAAAACAGAGCCAATCTTATACGGTTTGAAAGCGTGTGGTGCCATCAGATGCCATCGCCACAATGCAAAATTTGCCAGGTATGGGAACAGTAACGGGCGCCAATTACAGGGCTTGACAGCAATTGCATTGGCGGGTAAGCCCACATTCGCTCTCATGGCTACATGCCTGGTATCTTTACATTTTCGAATCGATTGAATCGCAACGACCTACTTCACAGCTACAACAACTGACAACGAAGCTTACATTCTCTATATTATAAGAAATTAAGGATTCTGCATAAATTTTGTAATGATTTTGAAATTTCATAACTTTATAAGTTTGCTTATACTTTTATTAACATAAACATATAAAATCTAAAGTTTAGTAAACACCATGCGAGACAATGCACTTTTAGAGAAACCATAAGAAAAATGCGTAAAATTTTAATATTAGAGACAGAGATAAAAAAGCTCAAGTCGAGTCTTTGATATTCTTCATATTTTAATATGAAAAGAAATAAAGTTTATTACTCATCTTAACCGAGATTATCGTTTACATTTCATACAAAAGTCTGCATAAAAACTTTTTGCTTCCGTTTGTAGCAAGTGGTTAGTAAATAGCTAACATATCCTTGACGGGAGAGAAAATGACGAACAAATGGTAAAAATACAAAACTTCCAGACTGCTGCCCCCCCCCCCCCTCCCCCTCAAAATTTGTGAATTAAATGAATTTTGATCGAACTAATTTCCCACTGCAGGGAAAAAGCCAAATGTTATTTGACCATTGAAAGAGGCAAAGGAAGTCAAAGTTTTTGCTTGGTACTTTTTTTCTTCATGACATCCATCCGTCCATCTATTTATATAGCGGAAACGCTCGGCGATGCTGGCGATTACCATCTGTTTGCATCCACGGGACACGCTTTTATTGAGAGGTGCTTCGCTTCTTACGAAAACGTACGAAAATAGTTGGATAACTGGTTACTTTCACCAGCAGTTTTGTTGATGCCGCATCCGCAAATTTTGGGGAAAATGTGCAATACTTCGAATAAAAGGTTTTCTCCTTTACCTACAATGAACGGGTGCTTTCTACATAACAATTTCGGATTCCTATGTACATAGCTAGTAATTACGGATTTACAAGAGGGCTGCTAGTCTTACTCAGACTATCTTTATATTTGAGACAGATTTCGAATGTTAGATGATATTCTTCAATTTTACGATTAAGACCTGCCTTCCTCCCTGGTAAGAAATCAAAATGTGAACTCTATTTTCGGGGAAAAAAAATCATGGTCCGTTTGAGCTACAAAAAATGTATAATTATTATGTGTGAAGGGTATTGCGAAGGCCATCGAAATCGTAACTTTATAAAGTAATATTCATTTCCCTGTTGTACAACAATTGCCGGCTATAAGCCATTTTAGGTTGAATTCGCTTTATTGTTAGTGCAGCTATATGTATAGTGCCGACGTGTATTAGCCTTTAAGATATTTTTAATCAATTTCAGTTTTATCTCAACAATGTTTTGCGAGAAAAAGTCGCTTGACCAACGTACAGCGCATGGTAATTCAGCGGGGAGTTTTGCGTTAAAAGTGATTATGAAAGTTCTATGACGACATAATATGCGCATCGAAATGTTAGGAAAGCGCTGGACACATTACATTTATTGCTCTCAGCGTATTTCCAAAATTGAGAATTCTGCATCAAGAGCGCCTTGCAAGCATACAATGCTATCTGCCAAAGAAAGCTAACTATTGTCCAAGGTTAGCTTACAACAGCATGTAGTAAGTGAAAAAAATTTGTGGTCTCCCAATCAGAGTTCAGTGTTTGCTGTGGAATCTTGAATATTTTTAATCAACATCTCATCTCGTATGACTTTACTATAAAAGTTATACAAAGTTATACGATATGAAGCATATCTCCGGGACGCAACCTACCCGAATGCAGCTTTCCTTAGGTGGATTATAACGTTATCTATTCATAGAAATAAATAGAATTTGTTGTACGACTCCAAACGTGTAACAACACGTGCGTGGAGAACTAAGGCTCTTCATAACTCATATGCACCCCCGCACTGTTGGTGTACATTGCCAACTACTGTACACATGAAACATTGTTCATGTTGTTTTGCCAATTTCAATATCGAATATATAAAACTATTTTATATGTTAATAAACTTTTGCGAATACGCACACAGTGTTCGTTTATGGTATGGTATGGTATCTGCTGCATCTGTGTAAGACTTACCACAAAACAAGAGTGCAATCTATTCGTAGCAATGTGTTCATGTTGTTTTTCAAATTGTTGAATATTTCAATAACAAACGTTTTGTTTCAAAAAAGGAAAGCAAAATTGATACCAAGATGAATAACAACATAAACAAAAGCCAACTGCGTTATGTATGCGTGTACGAGTTGGTGTTGAATGCTTACAATTAATTTCATTCTAGTTTAGTAATATCAAAATTTATTGTGAGTCATTAAATGCAACAGTGGCAGACTGTAAATTCGATCTATACAATAAATGCTTTCGATTATTCATGAAATGAAAAATTTTAATTACAGTTCGCCGTAGTAAGCCGCCCATGATCAACAAAGAATACAATTTTTATACAAAGTAATCTATTGAATGAATGTATTATGTTCGATCTGCCTGCGCATTTATAATGAATTTGTCAAAGTCTTTATGGGATAAGCGTAGTATTATCGCACCATATCTGCATTCCTTTGCTCGACAGTCTTCTGATAACATCGTAATTCCCTCGCCGGGAGTTTAGGGTACAAAATGTTTGAAATCTGGACGCCATTTTCATAAACGCTAGTTTTGGAAATCTAAATTTAGAAGTTGTAAAGAGACACGCTTGGGCATAGGTAAACATTTTAATTGGAGGAGCGTCTGAAGAGAATTTCAATTCGTGAAACTCCATTCGCTATGAAATTCGCTATTGGGGATCTCATATAATAAATGAACATATAAATGGTGTGTGTGTGTTTGTGTGTGTGTGTGTGTGTGTGTGTGTGTGTGTGGGTTACGAAAAAAAGAATCGATTTAACCGCCTACCTTCCTTCATATCCCTATTGGAAAAGCGACAGATGGACACATTAACAGTTTGTCGAGACGAAGATTCACATTTTTGCTATCTTTCTCAAATTCACTAATAAGTCCACCTAAAATTGCTAAAGAGGATACAAAAAATGCAGACCGAACGGGTTCAATCGAAAACGAAGAGAGCCTTCAAATTTTGTGCGTGTGTAGCTTCAAAATCAAATTGATGTGCCTCTTTCTTTTTTTAGTAGAATTGCCAGTAATTTCCGTAACAGCTTTCATCCTGTTTGGATGCTTAGTTTGTGTTTGACGAGCCAATAAGACACACGTAGTGCGTTACTACATTCGGCGACTTTTTCAAATAATTATGACAGATTTCGTTCTAATATTTGTGTGTCGATCTTTTCCTTCATTGTTTTTTTTTTTTTTTGGGTTGATTTGACCAACGATACGGTGATGGTGCGGGAAAAGAAAGTGATAGTGAGTGGATGCGGCCAAGTGAGTGTGTGTCCAATAGATAAGAGTTATGTTTACGCTGAGTAAGCACTCACAATATTTACGACAAACTATAGTCTGCCGCGATGAGATTTGAATCCCCGAAGATCGACTTGGTAGCCGTTTGGTTATCTACTGGGCTATACACAATTCTGGCGATATTGTGGCCTTTGCATTCCTCTAGAGATTGACGACGCATTGAAAATTGTGCAACGTATGATAGTTAAACATAACCAAATCAGTTAAAATTACAGAGTTTATGTTTCGTAATAGGAAGAATTCAGTTCGTTACATGTTCGATTTATGTGAGTGAAGTTTTGATACTAAAAAGGTTGAATTGAGAAATACCCTAACAATTCTCAGCAAGCATATCGCCACGTTTTGATGCTACGATTACTTACTCTTTTTAATAGTCACAAAATCAATGTGAATTACAGTAATGCCCATCTTATATACCACATAGTTAAATGCGAATAATATCGACGGGTGCATAGTTCGACATTTAGGGCTTAATTAAAATATATATATATGTGCAATTTGCGTACACTTATATATTTGTGATAATTTGAGGAATCAACAGAGGAAGTCAATCAAGTAAGAATTATGACTGTTGGTCAACGATTTTACTAGCACTCTGTGACTTTCAAAACCTTGCGTCAATTCGAAGATACGCATTTGGATCTACCAGGCCTCTGGAAGTCTTGAAAGTAAATTAGCAGAATGTTCAACTTTATTAAGATGCCTGGACTAACCAGGTTTCTTTTTTTTTTTAAATAGTCCGAGCTGCAGCATTTTCTTTGCGATAAATAAATTATTAATAAAAACTATCGTTCAAAACCAAAATTAGATAATTACATAAATTAGAATTCCCAAGTGATAAGCACTTTTTTACGAAGCATTTTTTACGAAAGATCCAAAGCAAAGCTGGAAAGCAAAGAGTCGTTTGCTAAAAAACGAAAATTCTCGGTATCTTATACGAACCGTACGATCATTGAAATTGCGGTATGACTTGCCGATATCTACACTGAAAGATGTTTCCAAAGTGTATGAACATGTATCAAATTTTTATGTCGATGGCATTTTAAAATTTTTTATTTTTTAACTTTTGTATAAAGCGCTGTTAACTTACGTTATGAAAAAGGAAAAGGACGAAATTTTCATGTGCTTCGGCAAAATAAAAGTGGAAACTGTATGTGCTGTACTTAATGAGCAACAAGCAAAGAAGAAGGAACGCAAAGGCACTCACAGTTTTTCTTACATGGGCGGGTAGGCGTTGCAGGCGTGTTCTGTCAAAAGTTTAGGTCATTTTCAAATTCTAAATTTTAAGTTTGTAGGCGATATTTCTATATTTGCGAAGGGGATTATGTGTACCATAATGTCTACGTAGTTGGGCCGACGGACGAATGGGCAAGCGGACATGCTTAGGGGCATTCCGAACTTACAGCCGGTCTAGAATTCATACACCTTATGGGGTTTTTGAAGCTTCTTGTTGTGCGTTTCAAAACAAAAGTAAATTATCACACAGTATAAAGTTGAATAGGCGTGGTCGATTTTTACCATTTTCGTACAGGAACTACAGTGTCGTCCATAGAATATGTGTTCAATTTTTTACACATTTATCTGCTACAATTTACGAGTAATCATAAAAAAGCTATTACTCCTTTTGAAAAACCAAGGTGTTTCAAGTTTAGCTGGTACTGCGGGCGTGTCCTTCGATCGATTTGTTCCATTTTCAGTACCCGCCGGCGTGCAACGATTTCCAAGATTTCTACTCAATTTGAAGTGGAAAACTTCATGTTTTTCGAGCAGGAGAATGTTTACAACAGCCGTTGCACAAACGGACAGACGGACGTGCTTAAATCGATTCCAAATTTGATGTTGATCAAGAATATAAACACTTTGTGCGGTCTTCGAAAATGAATATATCCCTTTTCCTTCAATGGTGGGTTTGGTATAAAGAGTTTTTCTTTCTCGCCAAGATCATAGTGGCCGAAGCTCTTTTAATTTTTAACGCCGTACAGCCAAAAACTACTCTTGTATTAATGTAATGATATGTCTTTTATACAATATTTTAAAGACTAACAAAAGCGAATAAAAGTGTTTTCTTTAAAAACTTTGAAATAAATAACGAGTAAAGAGTTTTTATCTTTTTTTCTTTGTCGAGTGTTCAACCGCAAAAGATTTATTTATATTCAATTTTTTGGCAATAAATGCTCACCTAGTTGCGTGGCTTTACAAAAATTTGCAATATCTTGTACTTTTCGTACTTTACACTCTGGCAAAGTTTTTCTTTCTTTACGCCATCGTGTACCGTCATGCCGCTGATGACTTGCACTTGGGACTTTTCCAGTTGCGTTTCTTTACTGTTTCATACGAATACTTTGCATAAACTCACTATGCGGTAAGGATTGCATTTCTCTTTTCTTTCTTGCACTTTGTTCTTCAAAGATTTAAAAAAAACATCGTTTTGTTGACCTACTTTTCATTTGGGAATTTGCTTTTTTTTATATTTTATTGTTTCATTTCACGCGCTTCCCTTCTCATTGTATTTCGGTTATCTGTTTAGTCTCGGTTTCTTCCTCTGCCTTTTACATTTCCTTTTCATTTTTTGTCTGTTTTCCTCTTGTGGTTTATGTGCAGGAATTCTCCTTCTTGGCAAGAAGAGCCCTTTGCTGTCTTGTTATGAAAATAGAAATGCTTTTCTCGCGCGAAATGTAAGATATTTTGTACCTTTTTGAGGGGATGGTAAATGAAACAGAACAAGTGGAAGAAAATAATAGTTATGGAGAAGGGATTGCCGTATTTACCTTTTAGAGAATTTCGTTAAAGAACAACAAAAGACCGGCGTACGCTTTAAATATAATTGACAAGATTTGAAGTGTGAGCGCAATAGATAGATACTCGTGGATAAATTTGCAATGATAGGTCTTATTGCCAACAAGGATGACCAAAAAACTAATTTTAAGTGTACACGTAGTGGTAAACAAATTAAAATCATCTCTGAGTCAAGAAATGCTTACCTCTGGTAAGACTCAAGATTTAATTATTCAGACCATTCAAGCAAGAACACAATAAGATCGGGGGCATGTAGGAATGAAATTGTGGAGTAATAAAAAGTGATGATGAAGAGCGATAGTTTTCCCATTTTTCGGGCAATGAATATAAAACTAAGTAATAATAAAGAAAAAATCGCCTTAGTCGGCGACTTTTAACTACTCATTCATCGTTTTTGTGTTAACAAACTTGTCATTAGGTCTATCTCTGGCGCGACTTTTCTGATGACCTCGTTATGCATTTGCATCAGGTTTTAGACAATTATCTGCTAAATTTACTAAAGTTAATAAACTAATTATTTGTGTGTGTAGTTGTGTATAGTTATATTTAGTTAGAATCAGTTACATAGTAACTTATACCGTTTTGTTTTTATTCAATTGTGCGGCTATTTATTCTTATCTCAAAACACCATTTGTGGTCGTTAACTTAACGCGTATATATCGATATATTGCGATTCCTTTGTTCTACCCTACTTGTCGTACATTAAGGTTGTGAGTAAGTATGTAAGATCTAGAGGGAATTTTGTTGAACCAGTCGATGTAAACGTAAATCTGCTTGACATCTATTCCTCTACTTCAATGTCCAACTTATTGGTCGCAATTTTTAAAAACAGGCTATTTGTACGCCCGCTTGCTATATACATTATATGGAAAAATTGGAATTTTCAATCTTTCTCGAAAGAAGTCGGACAAAAATTATGGTTTGGAATACTAAATGAATATGGAGAACATTGGTGGAGTGAAATAGTTTATTGAACGCTCTTCCAAACTAAGGTCTTTACAAAAAATAAACACTGACTTGGTAACAAGACCACAAAGATTAGTTGTTCATTTTTTATAATGAGTTCTGGCGTAAATTGGTGGCTTGGAATCCTTCTTTGTATAGGACTCTCATCAAAGATTAGCTTTTCTAACACAAGAAGGTGTAGTGTTTGATATCTTATGACGGGCGTGGAAAATGAATTGTGTCAGATAAAGTGATTTAATTTTAATCTGTATTCTTAACACTTATGCTCGTGAGCATCTCAGTAAAATACGTCCACGAGACAGACAGTAAGCTGTAGCGCAATCGAAACCTCCGACCCGTTCCTAAGAATAATGTACATTTTGCTGGGTACATTGACAAAAGTTGAAATAACTGAAAAAATGCCAAATTTTGCTAAACTAACCCATATTCAAAATAAATAAATGAGAGACTCTGCATACAGTGGATCCGAAGGCAAAGAAAAGAGCTCCTTAATCGACCAATTACTAAGAATTTATCTCCTGCACAGGTAACACGGAGACGATTAGGGGAAAGGGAGATAGGGAGTCGCCACAAACTGCGAAGGTTATGCCTGACCTATCACTCACTATAGTTACGAGCACACACACACACACAACAATTGTAATTAAAATATGATCTGCTGCGCTGAGGATTAAGCCTGGACTTTGCAGTCTTAATTACTTGGCCATTGGATCTTTACTCGATATGCTAAACCTAGGGATAGTATATAGTGGAAAGTGTAGTGAAAACCTTGCAATTGTCTTCACGCGTGCTTAAGGGTTTAGGATGAAGACACTCAGCGTGTATCGACATTGGTTTGAATCTAATTGAAATTTTATATAATGGCTTTTTCTGTGATGGTATAATTTATTTATTTAATTCATTATTCCATTGAACACTAGGCATATTTTTCCCTTCTTTCGTCCTTTCAATGAAAGGCAAACCACTACAACTTTCATGATGTGTATATAAAAAAACACGCAGTTTTTCTCTTTAACGTCCAATAATGGCTCACTTCTCGAGTATATATGCTTAAGAACGTAAGCTCTGCATGCAAATACATAATTATGAACGACAAACATAATTAAAATTTCATGCGTTATGCTGCGTATGGCACGAGTATGTGGATGTCGTTATTAAATTTCGAGATATGTAACCACATGTATTATAAATGAATGAACATATATATACATGTGTGTGTACGTATGTATGTGTTCACGTAAAATTCAATAAACAATAAATTAATATAAAATTATAACCACCAGTCAGCACTTTTCGCCTCTAAAACGCATCTTGCATGCCCAGCACTTTTGCAACTGTTCGTTCTTTTTCTGCATTTCCATCAGTCATTTTAATTCATAATAGCCTTCATTATCGTACGCATGATATATTAGGTTTATGAAGACGTATCTAGCACCCAGGGGCCCACCATTTATTATACGTATTTAAACATGTCTGTCTCGCATGTATTTTTGTTTTGAACGTACAGATCATAATTTTTGAGTTATGTAAACGAGTTGGCATGCTAATGTGTTTTTACACAAGGACGAACTCCTTCAAGAAGAGAATTTTGCATATTAAGTATTTGTGGAAAATTTGGATCATATTGGCAAATTTTATGAAGCCACTCCCGTAAAACGGTTCCCGCGAAAAGTAAATCTTATACGTAAATTGGCCCAGAAAAGTGATTTGACTTAAAGATGAACTTCCCAAAGTTTGGACTCAATACGTCTATTGCTAAAATTTTTTATACATTACAACGAAAATAGGTAGAAAAGAAAAAGATCTTTGAGAAGGATATTCGTTTTGGCAAACCTGGATAATGAGGACTTTCAGGTAAAGCAAGTAGACAAAGGACATCATCTTTGATATTTCGCCATAAGAATAAATGAAGAATTGTCTTTGGCGAACGATGTTCAAAAGTCGGCCTCGCCCGTTTATAATGTTTTTAGTCCTTTGCACTATACACTTTTTGAGAAACTTATCGACAAAATTATTTAAGCGTTCACACGAACGCTTTGCAAACGTGATTTGTTTCTATAGAAAAGCAACATGTCCGCCCTTTAAAATTCTAAAGATAAAGAATTACATGTAAGTAAAGAGTAGGTGCCTAGCATGGCAGTAATCAGTGGAGATCTGAAAAAAAAAAACGAAGAATAAAAGGAGCGAAGTGACGTGGCAGAGAAGCAGCGACAAACAAGCACCAGTCGTTAAGTGGAAGTATAAAGTCGCACAATCGTTGAAAAGAGTGAAATTTTAAAAGGAAACGTTTACTGGATACGGACAATAACGAGCTACTTTTCCAAAAAAAAAGAATAGATTCTTCTTTGACCACTTGTCACCTAAAATGATTACAACGATAAAAAGTAAGAAAATTGTATTCAGTCGTGACCGAATCTTTTATACCGTATCACCGTAATTTTAAAAAGAAGAGAAGAACTAAGTTTTCATGATTTAGTCTTTTTTCTATTCTTAGAATAAAAGTGGAAATTTATAAATTGTGTGTGTGATACGGTTAACAAGTAACAAGCAAAAAACACAGAAAGCAAATATACCCACAGTTTTTAGGTCGTTTTCATATTCTGTTGCAAGTTTGTAGGCGATATTTCTATATATGCGGCCGGCCAAGAACTTATGTACTTTATGAGCGAGGTTTTCAAAAAAAATTAAATTATGACATACTATAAAGTTGAGTAGGCGTGATCAATTTTTTTCATTTTTCTACAGGCACTACAGCGTCGCCAGTGGAATATGTGTTCAAATGTTTGTACATTTATCTGCTGCAGTTTATGCGTAATCATAAAACAACCAATTTTTCATTCGCTTTGAAAAACAGAGGTGTTTTCAGGTCACATGGTGCTGTGGGTCTGTCCTTCGACCGATTAGGCTCATTTTAGTACCCGCAAGCGTGCAACGAGTTCCAAGGTTTCTGCCCAATTTGAAGTCGATAGCTTTATTTTTTGCGGAAAGTGAAACGTTCACAGCAGACGTTATACAGACGGACAGACAGACATGCTTGAATCGATTCCAAATTTGATGCTGATCAAGAATATAAATATATTGTGGAGCTTCGGAGACTCCATCCTTCGGTGATGGGTATAAAAATTTGCATATACACTCTGCACAGTGCCTGTATAAAATTCGAAAAATTGGCCGCGACCATTCAATTCTGGAAAGGATTCAAATCTCCTTTTTTTGAGTTTTTTAAGGTGGAGGTGGTGCGGGTATAACAGATTCGGCAATTGCTAAATATAATTTTCTGAATTGTTCTTCTTCTTCTTCTACATTCGCAAAAACAGACAGGAGAGTAAAGTAATTATATAGAAGAAATGCTTAATTGGTTAACGTTTTTAACATTTTTGCATGCAAGCGTATTTTGCGTAAAACTCTCATTGAAAGCAATTCAATTAAACTTTGCTTCGAGACAATTACTAAAGAGGCTAATTGGTTTTCCACCACACGGGCTCTAGCATCCCACCACCCATTAAGCTTAAAATTATCTCGAATTGCTGTTCCTCCACCAAATGTTCCCAAAAGTTTTCAAGCCGTATAAAACTGGTACATTACCTAAGTTTGGAGGATTGTAGAAAACACAATGTGATGCTGAAACATACGAACGGGTATAAACACAGACAATTGACTTTGTCTGTACAACAAGAAAATAATAAGAAAGTCGAATGAACGGAGCGTGTGAAACTCTTTTCTGCTATGTATTTTTCAAAGGAAATAGAAAAACAATAGCGTTTATAAGGCTTCCGATACAGAGCACAAAAAATAAATGTGACATTTGGCCTTTTTTATCATGATCACAAGAACCACAAGAGTGTACTTTTCCAAAAGCAAAACCGTGGATTCAGACAATTAGGGATCGGTTTGTAGAACTAATACTCTCTTTATGAGTTTAATGATAAACATCATCATAAACACTGCATAACTTTTGAATATCGGATTGCCCTATATAAGTACGACTTATTTTTGGTGTTAGAGTCTGCCCACTTTGTGCACTGGTGGTAGTATTGAAACTTTTGAGAAATATCATCGAAATGTTTTAACATTTCATAAATGTGGATTCGTTTCAGAGGACTTTAAAATTTTTTAAAAAAATATGAACGAGATGTGCACCCTTACCGGGAAGAGGGATGTAACACGAGTACCGTAAAAACTCTTGGCATCACATTATATCCACGTTTAACGTAATATATTCATTGTTCAAGAAACTATTATTTTCGATATTTGGAAGAAGGTTCGCTTGCACTTATTGTAGCTACGCTGTCAGGCGTCGAGACGCCTAATCGTAAGCAATCACGCTTTCCATTTATAAAATGATATGATGATTTGATTGCAAAATGCATGGAGTGAGTATTTGTAAATGGAAAAAAGGATAAGCACACAACTATTAGTTTGTGTAAATTGTGAAAATTACTATAAGTTGCTTATTCGACAATGTTTACAGTTATTTGTGATGAATTAATATTGAGTGTTTTGAATGCCAAATCATCACTTTTATTATTGTCGTTTAGAAATAGATTGCCGCGTACCATTGCTGTAGAAGTCCCAATTACATGCAGCCGAAATGCGATACAATGTTGAAAACTGATGAAATAGCATTCGGCAAGTGCGCTGAGTTTATTGTGCTTTATACTGAGCACATTGCAATGCAATGAGTTTGAGTCTTTGAAAAATCATATTTTGCTCGCTTTTTCTTAAGGCATCCAACTGCATCCTAAATAAATCAGTTTAGTATTGGTTCACGATGTTCGATACTTACTTTAAAAGCCAGCACTTCTCCTAATGACTAAAATACTCACTCACTTATCAACATTCGAACAGCGTTATAACTTATCATTACTTATCGTGCTTATGCAATGGCATCTTTCCTTAAACTTAAAGGGATGGTACTTAGCGTGGTTTTCTCTGAAGGTTAAACCCCTTCTACGGGACACGAAAATCCGAGTATGAAAATGTAGAGCGAACATGTTATGGGTGTTCGTTTGTCTTTTAGAAGGAGCTACAAACTTCTAGTAACCATTAATCGTCACATTCTAATAAATTGCAACGGACTACAAAGTGGAAGTATGTAGCTCTTTGGCATGTTTACAATAACGATTTAAAACTGAAACTGTAGCGTCGAAATAGGTGCAACACAAGAGGACCATCATAATGAGTGCATCACAACAAGCGCATGACGGTAGGAGCATCATAAGGGATACATCGCAACAAAGTCACCATAACGAGTGCATCATAACAGATGCGTTACATCAGATATGTTGCTATCGGGAATATGACAAGAGGTGCATCATAATCGATTCCATAGTTTAGGGACATCACAACATCCATAGAACGGGTTTTCATTTTTATATGTGATTCGTTGATAAGGATTGCTGTTGACAATCTAGCTTCCAAACCCTTCAAAACACGTCGACGACTCGCCTTCTCGTCTTTCTGGGAAACTGCTTTGTGAGTACAAAACGAAACACTTGTTGCATTGTTCCGACCAATTGTCTCGAAGTCAATTACGATTTCTTTGAGTCTTCCTTGTGACTTCCACTTCCATGTCTTTTCAAAGACTTTCCAACCGACTCCTGTACGTAATTGAAACTCGAGCTAATTTATACGATTTTTTGTTGTTGAAAGAAAAAATATTTTCTTGCTTTAGTTTATGTGTAAATACAATAAGAATTGAAAATTTTCTTTAAAAACACTCATAGCAATTGGTAAGACTTCAAACAGGAATAATATGCAGGAGATAGACCGACTTTGTGCTAAAAGTAACCATTGATAAAAACGATATGAATCATATTGAAGGAGAAGAGAAAGGCCGCCCATCACTTGTATACTCATTCCTATCTGGTTCATGGAATGCCAAACTTGAAAAAGTGCAAGAGAGAGAGAGAGAGATAAAGTAAATTTGTTCATTTAAAACTTTTAGTTTTAAACAATTATGCGAAATTAGCATAGTTTAAACAAAAAAAGGTAGCAAGGGACAGACATTCTGATGTTTAATTTGTTTAACTCGATTTTACTGTTGATGATGCGAAAGTTTACTAATTGGTTTGTATTACGAACACTTGAAAATCTTACGTGTTCATAGCATCGTAAGGCATACTTTTTGAAGCGCCCACCTCGCCGCTTTTTCCTTCAATTCCTTTAGCGTTTGCTGATTTTTGCTACAGAAAAATGGTTAATCACCTTCATTTTGCCAATGCGCTGAATGCAGTTCTTGTTCTCCTTTCTTATCAAATTTTTAATTTCATCAAACCACTTTCCTGGCTTATATTTAAATATTAAATATTAGAGAATGAGTTCTTTCTCTTAATTCGTAGGACGTTCATCCAGCTGAGCAGAGCCATTGGCTTTTCTTTTGTAAATTCTTAGTTTTTACACTGTAAAGGTTAAAAATTCCTCCGTTGTGGACACTTTCTTAATCTTATTACTATGTATTCGGGCTTAGCTCGCCGGGCATTCAAAATTTGCTTGAAATTATATAAAACTTACCCATCGCTTACGTCCTAACCTGATGAATTCTCAAACGCGTGTATTTCGTTTATACAATTTGTGTAAAATCATAAGTTTATTAGATTCAAAATAGCTCTTGCTAATTAAAGGACACCTAAAATATGTGTCTCAAATTCAATGTCCTACTGACCCATGCGGTCGTAATGACCCATGCGTCTCGGACGTACACCCAATTTGTGAAACATCCTATAAATTTTGTCCTGTCTCTAGTTAGACCGTCCGTTTTGCAGTTTACAGTCTCAGTTCCACACTTGAGTCCTGACGTCCTCGATTAGTCCCTGCCGCAAATGGCTCCTGACGTTTATTTTTTGCACGGATGCTTCCAGATTATCAAACCTACGTCTGCCCAACATGACAGCTTCAATCGGATAGCACGAGGAAATACGCTTGACATTTCCTCTAACCCTCTCTCCGATGATCGGCGTTGCCAATCGACTATCAATCCCTGATATCCCATCTGTTTTCCGGTTGATTTGTAAAAAGTAATTTCTACAATCTGGCAATATACTAAGAGTATACACATACGTACATTGATAAGGAATGAGGAAAAATATATATTTTATATACAGACAATAAACAATTGGGCATCTGCGAAAAGCGTATAATGATATATATATGCGTAAGATAACATAAAGTAGAGTTGAATAATAATAAGAAAATATACGCGTATAAAATAAACTGAAACGAAGTGGGTGACCAAAACAACCCTGAGACTTTGGTCTTCACAACACACACAGTCTTCAATGTACGTGAAAGCATGAACAAAATTTGTGAATTTGAGCTATAATTTTGTCCTCTCTCTTTGGCGAAATGGTTCGTCGTTTTCTGGTTCCATAAGGCTTTTTAGTCTTCTACATGAAAGCAATAGCTAGCTCTCCCTGCAAGGTTATAAGAAAGAGCTCATTTTGCGCCAACTTTGTACCCGGCCACACATTTATATCTATTGTCGCCGCTTTATGCCATAATCGGTTGAACATTTTAACATCCAACCTTTTGTTGTTGTTAAACATACATTGAATTATTCCGTAATTTACAAATAAAAACATTTCATGTCAGTTCTGGTCCTTTTCTCTTACTCTTTGGTAATGATATCCCTTCGTATTCTTTTACCGCAACAATAGGCGATTACGCCGGTGTGAATTTAGATTTTATTCATGTAAATAAATGTAATCAAATTGATGTTTTCAACGGGTGCGTAACCCATGCTTATTGCACCAAGTCTGGGCTATTTCTGTATTCAATAACAACACAAAAATAGATTGTACGCCGTTCGGCAAATGTTAATAACGCATGGAAGTATTTATCGAAGAATTATATATATACATATACATATATACTTTTAGGTTTCTTTCCAGAAGAAACGCTTGTCTTTTAAAGAAAGCCGTTTGTCAAGACGTTTGCGGACTTCATAATTATCGAAGTATTGTTCAAAAAAGTACCTGGGACATCGAAGAAAACCAGCGGTTAGTTGTGTGTTGAAACCATATCGTAAGACAAGCTTGCAACTTACTCTTATTATAATAATCGATTTTGCAGGGAGCAGTGTTATGAAATAAGATTAAAAAACTTTTAAAAAGTTTTAGCAGCTTGCAGTCCACCATTTTGAGCAGATTGTCGAACGAATTTAGCTTTACAAGCGATGTTCAGCGACTTCAAAGATTTCTGTTAAAAAATGATCGCCACTTCCATATTTCAGAGTCGATTGTTAGTGAGAAAGACGATCTGGTTTTAAATTATTAGCCAGCAGATGCGATGGCGTTTGAATGAAACAACAACTTTCTACAGCATCGTACAGAAAATTGATTTTGTATTTAATAATAACTCACATTTCCTACGAGCGCAAAAATAGTTATGATCGTGTTGCGTGCGTGAAAAGTTGGTATCTTTTTGTGCCATCATACGTGTTACTATCTCTTGTTATCAAGCACATCGGGGCGAAATTCAAGCCATGATGCACAAAAGCCGGATGCACAAAAATGAAACCAAACATCAACTGATGGCAAGAAATTGCAAAATATTTTCTTACATCAGTTTACAAACAACCTTAGGTAATATTTTTCACTTGTAACGCTTCTTTTGATAACACATATTTGAATCGCTTTAAGGAATAGAATCAAGTCAGCACATGTGAACTTTAAGCAAACATTTACTCCTGCAAATGTTCCAATATTTAAGTTTGGCAAGCAATAAATGTTGGAAAGAAACTTTGTGAACGTGACTCGGAAAACTTACATTTTGCAGTAAAACCTTTTAATGCTTAAACGCTAAAAAATATTGAACAACAGCAAGCTGGTTTTCCCTCTTCTCCATTTACAGCTTTTGCTAAATGAAATTACAGAGTAATTATATTAAGTATATAAGAAATGAAGAGGATTACGTTATGGTGGAGCAACTGTTGATATATACGGAGGGTATAAAATATTTGGTTCATTAAAATTTCCAAGCCATGAGGGTATACTACCATTACCATTGTCTCTCTGCTAAACACGATTCTAACTCAGGGAAACTACCTGTATTTCTCATTACTTTCCGTCCGTTCATCCGTTCGTGCGTTTGCCGCGACTCTTTGGACAGAAAATTGAAATCTCTACGGTTAAGTGTTTACGTTCACCAAGTTCAAGGTTACGTTAACCAAGCAGATATCGATCTAAAATGTAGCATAAAAAAGTTGTTTGTAAATGATTAACATATAAACGCGAAATTATATCAAAAATATATCAATCAATCAATATTTCCATAGATGGTGAAGATCATTGAGATTTTTTGAAATGCTAGGTCAAGTCAATATACCTTCTTTTGTGCTATTTCTTGAATTAGTTAAGT
>CCAG010004821.1:0-16975 GCA_001077435.1 Glossina morsitans morsitans | reverse complement strand
TAGGGAATTGGTATAGACAATTTTCGTAATCGTTATCCCCTTTGCCACTTGTGGTAAAAAGTACATAAACTCTGTGCAAAACGCAGAGGGACTTGAGATGCAACTACCTTTTATTACACCTCGGTCCGTTTGCCCGTCTGCCCGTCTTATTTCTTTTGTTCAGCCTGTTGGCCGCAGTTGTTGAGATATTTTGATGAAATTTGGTCTATTGATGGATTTTGGACCAAGGACCAGTTACGGAAAATAGTTCGAAGCGGATCATTTTTTCGACCACTTCCCATTTAACGTCTCATTTTGAAAAGTGGTTACATGAATACCAGTAGGATGGTGCAAAATATTTAATGGTGCGCCGTGACCTATTGGAGATCTGTTACTTGACTTCTGTATCGATTTGCGTATGTCCATCGGTCAATGCTTTTGTATTCTCAATCTAGCTGGCGTCGTTTGCGAGATATTGTGACGTAATTTGAAATAAAATTGCATATGTAGGTGAAAATTGTTGCGAAATAGCGTTTCAGTTTACTAAACAGAGATGGAAAATTTAGATAGAATGTGGAACCATTTTTTGAATTACATGTCAAATAAGGTTCTTATCAAAACTAAGTCTTGAACAGTAACAAAGACTTATTTTTAGTATCTATTTTATGATAAAAAAAAGTTGGTCCTTAGATGCTTCGTAACTAATTTTTGTGCACTACGTTTTGAGTACATAGGTCTTTTTCTTCCCATCAAGAGCTTCAATGCCATGCAACATAACTTTGCAGTAATGTTCACTTTTCTTCGCTATTTCATGGTTAAATTGAGTGAAGAATTTTGTTAAGAAAAGTCACGTCGGGTATTTAATAGTCGGCTTTGGCTTATGAAATTGTTTTAACCTGCTTTTCAATAGAATTCGTCAAAGTCGACTAAAAATTTAATTAAAATCAATTCATTCCAAAATTTTTAATTCGCGGTGTTATTCTGAATCTGCTGCGGAAAGAGGTACTTTAGAGATATGCCAAGTTCGAGAAACATAGTTTACAGAGGAAAAATCGATTAGAGTTTGAAGAAGGGGAAATTTTCAAAAATTTTATGCAAAAGTTTCAATCCTAAAAATTGACATTGTGAGCCGCTTACATGGTACGATCCCTTATACAACTTTTTGAATCTAATTCTCGAATATATAAGCAATCATTTAAGACGACAAAATTAAATGGTATGAAAATATGAAGGGTAACTCGATTTAAACGTATACTTGGTTAAGGACCTTCTCTTTCTTTGCATTTACTTGAATTGATAGACGGATTTGTTCCATACAGAAAGAACGTGATAATAAAATGAGGGCTTTCACGTACAGATAAACATCACTCAGTAAGTTTATAGGACGGAATACTGATATGCGATAGGTATTGACGAATCCATATAATATTAACATAGTAGAAAACCTCAAGCGAAATGTATCAAAATTACATGACATTTCATCTCTCAGTTCACAAGTCACAGTTGTTTTAGTGACGTTCCTTTTATAATTTGCAAGACAATGGAAAAATCGTAATTTCGTGTACTATCTAAAAATCGTGTGAATTTGTCGACAGTGGCGATGTCTATATGCCATTCTAACAACTTATTGAGTGTTGTGTTAATTGTGGTTTCCCTTACTTTGATTAATTTGCCGAATTCATAAATTTATTTATTTTGTTCCTTTGTTGTTGTTACTTTTATGTAATTTGCCCGTTTCAATTTAATTACCTATTTTTGCATTATTCTTTTCTAGAATTCGATTTACCTGAACACTGCCTTTATTTGGAATACAAGAGAAACTGCTTTCTGGGCTCCTTTCTATATTAATTAAGCGGAAAGCAACAAACTGGACATAAGAAAATGTTGAAATTTATACGAGGTAAAGGACAACAACCCACGGCTGAAAGACAGCGTTTACAAAAAGAATTATTTGCGTACAGAAAGGTGAGTATTCTTAAAAGATATTTTATAAAATATATATTTGCCGTCAAAGTATTTTTTTAAATTTGGTTATGTCAATTGGTCGATCGAGATTCTGGCGTTTTGTGTTTGTAGCAGATGTTAAGCTAACATTTCTTGTCGTGTGTAAGTTGCCGTTTTCGTTTGTAATGGACGTATGGCGCTCGTGTTGATACAAAGTCTGTCAAAGGACAACTAACATACGGGAATCTTTATCGCAGTTTTCGCAACTGATAGTGTATTAGTAATTTATATTCGCCTTAGGTCGAATCTTTTACACTCATAAAGAAATATTGTGTGTGTAAGTACCAGAGGTCATAGCAACACCTGCGGAAATTAGGTGACAAAGTATATTCCGCAGTTCGGACTCTGATCTTAATTTTTGTGACTGAAGACCCAAATAGAGATCGTAGGTGGAGAGTGAAGAAGTGGCCTCTAAGGCGTGTTTCTAGGCGTGACATACGACAGGACAGGTCAAGTTTAGTACACTTTATGCACCCAACTCTCTTTTTACACGATAGATGTGTTCTTTAGAAATCTTATAAAAAATACTTGCGGTAAATTTGGGAATATTTTCCACAATTTTAAAAAATCGTGTAAGATGAAAAAACTCTAAATATTTTCTCAAAAACCCGTCCAAAAAAAAGTAATAATGAAATCGATATTAGATATTTATAAAACAAAAACCCTTCATGTTTCAAAATCACGCAAAAAAGCAGCGTCTAAAAACGAGTTGGGTTTGCTGCCGTATTGTGTAGAAATACGAACTTCTAGTTTCAGAGGATTAAAGTTTGTTACTTAAGTTAGGATTAAGTTGTACGGCTATAACGTACAGTTTTGCAGGCAGAGGGTCTCTCACAACAGCGCTCGATTCAATTAATTTAGATATTGTCTCTTTTGGTCTATCTTGACCGTGGCGTCCGTTCATGTGCATTGGCGTTAATAAAGCTAATGGGAATAATCTTCTTTCGCTAAGAGAATGGCAAATTTCACGTAGTCAATGAATGACTCGTATTATTAGAAACGAAGTTTGACGAGAAGTGGCTAGAGAAGCACATGTTAGTGGTAAATTTCGCAGTTTTTGAGCTATCAGCTAATCGGTGTCGATGATTGATCCCTAATTTGTAATGATGTTGGGTGCTGTTTGTTCAGTTTTTATGGAATCGTTTTCATGGCGATGAAAACATCGAATTTGATTAGGGAAAGTTTGAGTAGGAAAAGGTTGTATTAAGGAAAAATCACTTCCTAATACATATTATGGGTCTCTTTACTTAGAATCCAAAAGTATACCTTCGCGTTAACACAGACTATTTGAAGCGTTAACTTCGTCGCGACGATAAATAGCAATGTGTATACGCAACACCACGTGTATGGGATAAGATAGTTCGAACTTTATTATACCGATCAATTCAGGTGTCATTTTCTGGATTCCTTTAAGCGTGTCTGTGCGTCTGTCTTCTTCATGTCTGTCCAAATACTTGTGTTTTAAAACTACATATCGCAAATTGGGGACATTTTTTGGTGAAAGTTAATCAACAATGACATATCTTGCCCTAAGGGAACACGTTATTGAAAATGGGTTGCGTCAGATCACTTTTGCGCACACCTCCCATATCACGTTTTGTTTTTAACAAGCCGTTATATAAAAATAATTTGAGTTTTCTAAATTTCGCGCCAAAAATTGTCTTTGTATATTATAATAGTGTGCTCCGTTTGAATCAAACGGGGCAATATTTTGAACTCCACTCCGTGCCACTGTATTCATGAAACCAATCGTTTGCATATGGCATAAAGATCTAATTTTCATACTTTATTATTATTATTATTATTATTATTATTATTATTATTATGTAAATTTAGCCAGAGAATAAATTCTAAGACTAAAGTCTTAAAGCACTAGCATCTAAGGCTTTCGGCTTTTATTTTTTTTATTAATATTATTATTATTATTATTATTATTAGAAACTCTACCGTACTTGAGATTTGAACCCACGATCATTGAATTGCTAGTCGAGACTCTTGCCTACTCGGTCACTCAGGCGGATACTTAATACTTTATAGAGAAAATTAGTTCATAAAAGAGATTTTAAATAAAAATTAACATAAATTATATTTGGATCATGTAAGGAGTACTTTACGACTTCACCTCGTATAGTTTTGATACCACATATCATACAAGGACACCAATGGAAAGCATGCCTCTACATATCAACAATGTATAATTTTTCATATTTTATCACGAAAACAAATGTAGAATTGCATTAGGCCAACTAATGTAGAGTATATAATGCTTGGTCTTTGTTAACTATGAAGTTTTTGCTTGATCTTCTATGTATCACCTTCTTTCATACCAATTAATGAGCAATTAATTTAATTTTTCGAAAAGTTTGCAATATTAAAAAAGAAGCTTCACTGACATTATTATCAGTTAGGACAAAATTCGAATCTGTTTGGGTATGTCCGCCTGTCCGCCTGTGTAATGTCTGTGATAAATGTTCTCCTGGCCGAAAAAATTCAGATATTATCTTCAAAGTTTCAAATGCGTTGGATATTTCTGCACGTAAATTGGTGTTGCGAGTGGGCCAAATGGGCCAAGGGACACGGACATGTAACCTCTTTTGTTTTCAAAAGTAAAAATTATGTTAGGTTTTTTTGTTTACACTCTATAAAAATCTGCAGAAGCTTCGACGTTTATCCGATGGGCGACTCTGTGGCACTAGTGCAAAAATATCGACCACACCCGGCAATATTATAGAGTATCGAAATTTCACTTTTTTCAAGGTTAAGTTTTGTAATAGCAAAACAAAACCAGCGATAGGTGCAAAAGATTCGGCCATAGCCGAATATAATTTTTTTACTTGTTTTCTTTTATGTAGACATGTACAAAAAAGTTGGCAAATTATGGTGGCTATATATGTGCATACACACATATATATAATAAATTATGTTCTCTTATTTTTTCCATTAACACATTTAAACATTTTGTTTCTTTTTTTTTTTATATCAATAGTATGTGATCTTATAAAATATACGTTTCAATAAGTTTTAAATTTTATCGTCTCTCCCTTTGGTTGCTTGCACAATAACTTTTTCTTTCTTTCCTACTTGTCAATTACACGAATGGAATTTATCTTACTTAACAATTCCATATAATATGATATCATTTATTATTGCATTTATGCCACAAAACTTCTTTCCTATGTGTGTGTATCTGTGCACGCTTGAGCTTTACTCACATAACTTAAACACAAGCACACACTTCAAAAATATCTTTTTTTTTTTTTTGTTTTGTTTCTTTTCTTACATTTATTCCGTTGATTGGCTTAATTTAATGTTTGCTTTTGTACTTTATTGACTAACTGACTGACTGTGAATCGAATCTATCAAGCAATGGAGAGCAATTGTTATGAGCTTGTATGTATTAATTTCATTCTTAAAAATAATTTCATAGAGTTGTGAACATTTTTTCATTTATTTGCTGTCGTCCACATAATAGATCTATGTACGTGTACGTGTAGTAGCAACACATAGCTCATTAATTTCCGAGACTGACACACAGTGTCAAAGACTCCATTATTTGTTTCCGGATTATAGTGGTTTTAGTAGCGCTATTACTTTTGTTGTTTTCAAAGCAATAGAAAAATCCAAATTTTTTCTCTCATAGTTAGATATCGCCTTTTGATGGGGAAATCTGGCGCTTAAACTCAGTCTTGGCTTGCAAAGCCTCACGGATAATCCCCCTCTTCATGGAAAACAACCATTTGTCGGAGATGGGATGCCTCACATTTTAATCATATCAAAAGACGATGTATTCTTTGTTCAGCGTGAAAATTTTGAGCTTGAGAAACCACTTTCTAAGTGGTCACCATGTGTGTCTACTTTCTGTTTAAAAATTGATGAATGCAATCGAAAAATTCCATATATGGAAGCGCGAATCGATGCCCTTGTCCAACCTATTCTTCTTGTGACTATCAGATGGATTTCCCACTCAGATCATTGCGCAAACTGAACGATATTTGAAAATTCTTGACGAATTGTTCTATAAAAAAGATGGCAAAGTGTTAGAAAAGCTTTGGAGTAATTGTACTACTTCTGAGGGAGATTATGTGGATGTAGAGGAAACAAATATTCTATGTTCTCTTTTTGCTCCCGGCACTTATTGACCGGAGCATTATATTATTTTGTGTAACGCGTCTTACATACGTTGCAATAGCGAGTGAGACAGACTCAAGATATATTGCAGTGAATGGCATGTTAAGTAAATTCATTTTAATTAACTTGATTAATTCTTTTAAATAACGTTCATTAATATTTGTTATCTTTGATTAAAGAAGAAGAAAAAGTAAATTTCATATAGTTTTGTCTACAGATGTGTTGATGAAATCTCTTACTTAAAAAGCAAAAAAAATAAAAAGAAAAAAGTACGCTTTGCGGCGGAACTTGCGTACGTATCGTCTCAAAATCGTAAAACGTTTATTTCTCTTCACTGTGTGTTGGCGTGGATATTATTAACGTTAATGCATATAATAATAATACATATTATAAATAGAATTTAAGAATCATTAGTTGTCTTCGTCGTAGTTTTTCTTTTTCCTTTAATGACTAATCACTCACAGACTGTCCGCTATGCGCGTAACAGTATGATGGTCCGGAAGAAGTTAAGAAAGGGAACGAGTATAGGAAGGTGGTCACGATCTTAGTGGGTGTGTGCCCAATCGGTAAGTATTATGCTTATAGCGACTGAACATTCGATATAGCTACGACCGTGGTAAACTCTAACGTACTTGATATTTGAACCCGCGGACACTGACCTTTCCTATCCGCTTGCTCTTGCGGAGTTGATACGCAAGCGTTTTACATGAATATATAACACATTACTCAATAAGTCTGTAGGATGACTATTGACGTATCTATACGATATTTAGATAGCACCAACCTTTAAGCGAACGCTCTACAGGTAATTCAGGTTTTACGAGCTTCATTAAAATAACCGTAACTTGTAAACTAATGGATGGCGCGTCATTAAACCTTGAAACATATGTAAAGTAATGCGCGGAATATAAGGAAATTTTGTTACGTTTCCTTTCAATCATCATACTATCTAAAAACCTAATGGATCCCTCATAAGTGGCGATATCTGCATGTTGTGCTACGAAATTATTGAGTGATGTATTATATATAACTATAAATATTGTTTTATTTCTTTGCATTAATCTCTCAAGTGGGCAGAAAAGAGGCGTTGCACTTAATCAACATAGAGCCTTGCGTCGGTGAGCATTATGTTGAGGTTAAAAGTTGAATGGAAAATAAAATATTCGCACCTCCCCGGGAATCTTGTTAAAGATGTTATTAGTTTAACGATGCCAATGACTTTTAAGCCAAAGTCAGAAAAGGTGCAGTATTTATGACACGCGATTGTTTGTTAACATTTTAATTAACCCTAAAAAACCGAAAGCAATAGAAATTTACCACCACTTTGTTTATGTTAATGCCCTTATTGTCCCCATTGTACATGCGATAAAAAAGAACTTAATGCGATCTTTGGTCTCAAACTAATAGGTGTGGCTCCAATTAATTGTCTTTTATGATATTGACCACATGTCTAATTAATTAATAAGATTATTCCAATTTCAAACAATAAATTTATTAAATTCTTGCATGCTATGTAAATATAGCGAAAGTGTTAGTCATCCGTGGATACACCCTTCGGCTTTTATTTTAAGCTTATTGATGTACATAAGAAAGTATCGCAAAACTAATTCGATTAGAAAATTTTTTTTTTCTTTTTTGTGGTTTTCTCTTGCATTTATATATCGATGTCGATGATGATAAACACACACACTACAACACCACACATAGTTTAAAATAGCTTTCGCAATTCCTAGAAAATGTTTAACTTTAGTTTATTACAAATTAAAAATTCTTGTCGATAGATATTTTTAGAAAATTTCAAAGTTACGCTTGTTTCGAATATCCATCCGTCTATCAATAGACATCAAAGATTAAACATTAAAAGAAGTAATATTCAAAGAAGATATCTTCAATTGGTTTCAAATGTCGCTGTGCTCCAGCACGAATTGAATGAACGAATGGAATTTATTACAGATAGGATGGAAAGTGTAGGGGCCGAGATGAAACAATTTCATTTTCTCCTAATTTTCGATACAAAAATTGGCAAGAGATTCGGTTGTTTAGTTGTGCGTCGGTACGTCGTGCTGTCAATATGGCAAATGTTCTAAGAAGGACAATGCAGGAAAATGGTTGAAGTAAAATAGGCATTAATTAGTGATTTTGCGCCCCGGCTGACCAGGAACTCATCACTAGGAACTAGGAACTAGGAATTTAGATTCCGAAGGCAAGCCGAGTCAGCAGACTGTTCGATTTGGTTAGCTCTGATAGTGGAAAGGGACCTTACTCGGCGTAGGGCTGCGTTCCAACTGGACGGCAGATGTCTTGCATAGATCTTGGCACAAAGAACGGGAACGCGTTCATATAATGGTTCTCCATACTGCGCCCCACATTCGCGACGAGCGGTGTTTTTTCATTTCGTGACAAACATACGTCCAATCAATCAATATATTCGGCTCCATACTCGTCCAAAATTAATCGAATATAATCAATTCTTCTTCTTTTACTCATCAGACAGTGGCTTGCACACGTCGCCCACTTACCGCTTTAATTTGGTCGTTTTGCAAAACCACCTATCTAGGAACATTGTCTCAAATTTTTCTCTGAAGATGCAAACCTTTGTCATCCGTCCTACAATTTTGAGCTCCAGGGAGTAAAATTCACTATCAAATGGAAACCTGTCAGTAGAGAGTTCGGGACCGTATACACATCACATTTCGCAATGAATAGATGAAATATAATTTAACAAAGACGTGGAATGGACTTGAGATTAAATAAGTTTTTCTTAAACCATGAACAATGCCTTTATACCACCGCGCAAACCAATTGAATAAATACTTATTACTTTATTTTTGGGATAGTGTTCTAAGATCTTTTCTTCTACGGTATAAATTAATTCACGATCATTTTACTCAAGTTAAACTCAAATGAAGAAACTATATGGGAGATACCTTTTAGCTTTCATATCCCAAAATGCAACAAAAATCATCGATTGTGGACCTAGTAACTACGCTTGTTAAAATCCTAGGCTATCTCAGACTGATGTTTCGGTTTTTGGATAGACCGCCGATAGGCGAAGGGAAATCTTCAATTCCTGCATAACTTTTCTCTAGCGATCGCCCGATTCGCGTGAACCTTTTTCAATGTTCATGTCATTTTTGCACGCAGAATTGGATTGGAAGCAAAGGCAATTTCTCTAGAATGTTTGCTCAAGCGCAACTATCTCTAATAACGACTATGAACAAACTATTTCTTATAAAATTTTAGAAGTTGGACCGCTAGTGGAAGTAATCACACTTCTGTGAACTCAAAAAGCCATTACTTTCTATAGTAAGGATTATGCGGACTTTTTTAGGTAGAGATGATCTCGGATTAAATACCTATCAGGTAAAGCTGCTTACACGAATAGGTGTCTCCATAGAAAATTTGCAGATTTTCCTTCTCTCACCGCAGGTCGAAAACGTTCTTTTACGTTGAAACTTGTGGACGGACGAAAATCGTGCACATATTTTAAAGGAAACCGCATATGCCTCTATCTTGTATATCTTTGGAATATTTTTGACAAAAGAATTGCAGAGGTGCCTACGTATTGTTATATTAGTACAGTTATAAATTTTAAGCTATTGAAACTTGGCTGTTCGTCGTTGTCTACTGTGAGATTTCAGCAAAGAAAAACAATATTTGTCTTTATTCTCAATTAAAAGTGTGCATAGAAGATGGATGACTCATCGTCGCTATGTGATTTTTATAAATTTCCATACTTTTGTGTATACCATTCACCGAGAAATATTTAATTTTATCGCTATGTCTATATCTCTGCAGGTATATACTACACTCCTTTGTTAAAAAATGGGACCGGGATCTACTATCTCTTTAATTTCTTTGCTTTCGCTTCTACTCGCCAGTGTAGTAGTTTGTAAAAATGAATTTGAAAATTAATTTGTAGACAATTTGACTAATGATGACTAAGCGTCTTATTGAAAAGACCGCGAAATGATTTTTGAAAAATTATACACATGCGATAACTTATGAGATCATACTTTGTCCTCAAACAACATAAACCTAGGATTAGATGAATTTATTCTCATTTGCTTTCTCCCTACAACAATTTATTATTTTACAGTTTTATTTATTGTTTAATGTAAAATTCTTGCGGAAACACAAATGTTTAATACTTCCGTTTTGTAAACAAAACTCGTTTTCATTTATTTAGTTTTTTTTCTTTTTTTTTTCTCTCTCATAAGCGTGAAAATGTTATATTTTAGGGCCGGTAGTTATTTGTGATTTATTTTCACATTTTCACATTTTTTTTTTCTTTTTCTTTGAAGTGTCTTTAGCAACGCGGACGCACGTATATCCAAAAAGCAAAAAAAAAAAAAAAAACAAATCCAAAGTTAATTATTATTAATACTCCCTAGTATAGCAATGAAAGGAATGAAGGAAATGTAATTAAATTTTCATATTCTTTGTTATTATGTTGTTATTAAATTTAGTGAATAATTGGAAAAAAAAGATAATACTTTTGACCTGGTTTCAATTTTACTCATCATACCGTTCATTTTCAAAACTATTAAATTTAATAGCTTTTTTTTTATTAATATTACATTATATTATTGAAAGATTTTCGGGTTTCATGTTGCGGGTTTTCAGTTTAAATAATAACCTAAAACCTGACGTAAATTTTTATTTAAACGCAAAAATCGCTTTAACGCTTTCAATACTTCGCCTGTGTATTTTGTAAGCATTTTTTACAGTCTTATCTTGTTTTAAGCATAGTTTTGTAATGCAAATGCGTAGAGGCTTTTAGAAAAATGGGTCAAGGAGATAATATTCAGTCGAATTTGTAGAGTGATACTAACAGAAATGAATATTTCCTATAGGGTTTTTTAAAAGGAAGGCCAGTCTCATCACATGTGCTGATGGCACAATTATATGGCGGAGACATTCGCTTCTTTCAATTTGTACCTACAATAGCCGCCCATGTAGAGGTCATGACGTGAATTCGAAGCATCCGACACTACTCCCACATCTAATTACAAGATCTGTTTCTTTCGAACTCCTACTTTTTAGCTACGTCATTACGACAGGAATAGCTATAGAAATCGTTATAAAAAAGTGGAACCACAAAAAAAATGAACAAAAATGGTGCCTTACTAATGGAATCCTAGATGCGTAGCTTTCGCAGGTTTTGAACTGTAGGGCAGTTCCAGTTTCCTAACGAAAAGCGGAATACGTAATTTGAGAAACTTCAGAGCTACATGCAGCCACAGGCGTAAAACAAAGGCTCCCCGTGAGAACAGCTTTGCTTCTTTCTCTCATTTTATTCCATTTTAAGTGAATGTAGCGAACGCTATTAATAAAAAAAAAGACAAAGGGAAATATATTGCTTAAAGTCAACCTTCGCTTGCACAGTCTTCTTCTTCATCATCGAAAAGAATAAGCTAGCTGTCGGGAGTACAGCGATTTTGAATGAGTTCATACAGCAATCAATGATGGTGAACAGAGTGGACGTCAAAAATTTGGGCACGTAAAAAAATATTGAAAAAAATACTGAAAACTATTTTCACTAAACATAACTTTTTGGTTTGACAAATGTTACGTCATTTCATCGGAAACAACAATTTGTCGCTGCTTTGTTGGCGCATCCACCGAACGCTCTGTGTGTTCAAAAGAGTTTTATGCACCACAGGATATCAGAAAAAAAGAAAAATTTGAAAAGTATTCTCGATTACCAGGAAATGAACTTGCAAAGGTAACGAAAACTAGCAGAATTTGCAGAATTTGAAATTTACTATCCCACTTCTCGTATTCTCCAGATCTGCCATCGCTATTGTTTGTAAATCTCAAAAGAATGATCTAGATTTGGATCAAATCGATACAACCTTTGTAATACGACAAAGCCGGCTATTAAATATCGTAGGACACTTAGCGTAATAAAATTCATTTATTTTCGTCATAAAATAACACTAATTATTCCATATTCCCCTGGTAACCCTTATACACGGTAGAGAGCATGAAGATATTAAAATTAGATCTTGTTACGAGAAAAAGCATTTTTTGCGTGAAGTTACTGTGAAATATTAATAATCAGCGATTTTTAGCGCTTTCATGTAACATTCCTTTCAAAATATTGCATTTTGCGGGCAGTGGTTATAAAAGAAATCCAAGTTAAGTAGTTTTTAATAGCGTCCGTCCTTAAGCCTAAATGCGTCAGTTTTGTCAAACTTCATCAAACTCTCCCGAAAATTGCGGCGGAAAGACGGACAAACAAGCTTAATAAAAGAAGTCCAATGTAAGTATAGTTCAATAGTGTCCGTCCGTAAGCCTAAATACGTCAGTTTTGTCAAACTTCATCAAACTCTCCCGAAAATTTGCGGCGGAAAGACGGACAAACAAGCTTAAATTTATTTAGCAATTCACTCTCATCGGTGTCTATCGTCGCCGGCATACACATGATATATCCTATGCCACAAGTGACGAAAGCTTTAAATGTCAAGTGAAATCAAGAAAAAATTGTAACTTCAGTGAAATTATCATTGAGGTTACTTTCTTTGTGTCAAATTGATAGGCGGCGGTACATTTCTATATGTTTGCTTGCTTGTTTGTTCATGTGTGCCCAACAATGGAAAAAGAAACTAACCACGCTACAGAAGGAACATGCTTTAAGGAATACCGAAAGGATAAGTCGCTTGTTTCTTAAATGATCAATCACTTCGCCATATATCTCTTCGAATGTAAACAAAAACAACAAGTGTGAAATTAATCCTTCTGTAATTTTGAAAATAAACGTCAGTGATTTCATTTGAAATGATTTAACGAAATCGCTGATCTCACCATCAGTATAAGCATCTGTTTGCAGTCGAAATCATCAGCATCATAATTATAGGGAGAGAGTAGTGCTACATATATTTTGTTGCGTATTTTGATACGTTGCAAATGGAATGAAATGGAAATTTGCAGATAAACACACTTCGGATTTCGATAGGAAAATATGTGCTCATGTGCTCATTCAATTGTCTCTTATCTCATCATTATTTAAAAACACCTTCCGCTTACACTCAGTGAAAACTAAGATAAGATAATAAAAGAGCATTATTTTTACTTTTATTAAAAAAAATATTTTGAGATCCTCTGCCATGTGACAAAAACATACAAAACATGTCAATCTGTTTGCAGCAGGCGTAAATAAAAAAGTGTAATTTTATCCTTATCAATATGGGAGTCCGGCATAAAAATATTTCTATGCCTTAAGACACTTAGATCTCTTTCCGTGTACGCAGTCATTGCCCTTTACTAGGCCATAATGAAGGGTGTCCAGTATTCAGATGAAGTTAAAGACTTTTTTAATGGAACTCTTAAGACTTTTTTCTTTTTTTTTGCTTGCATAGATAGAGAAAACTGATGTGCACTCTATGCCTCCTCAAACACCTGTTTTCAGCAACGACTCGATACATTCTCAGTTTATTTTATTTAACAAACATGATAACAACTACACAATCATAGTAAAGAGTTTTTTATTACGCCTTCTCCTCACCGAACTTTCATTTCAATAGCTTGACATTTTCGATGTTTTTGTAGTCAGATATATCGTATTAGTAAACCTTATGTGCCAGCCAATAAGTTAGTTGCAGAAATGCCTTGTGACATGAAAACGAAGCTTGTACGCAATTGTTATCATACGAATTTTGCCATAAGATGTTCAATGGTTCATTTATCGGAATAGGTGTTTTTACCGATTTCAGTATGACACTTCCTGATGTGAGGGTTTAAACGCGCGACGACCAACGCCACAAGGAGTGAGAATGAGCCATCCCAAAGCCCTGAATAGTGATTAACCCATGAGTATCAGACCAAACATAGTTCGCGCATAATATGTCTGCTCCTCAAGCGAGAGAAAGATGTCGATCTAGCAACTCTGTTCTTCTACGGTTCAAGCTCCAAGACACTCCCCGCGATTTGCGTGAACAATGAAATTATTTATTGGCCCGAAGCACTGAAGGTTCGTGAAGTCCACCACTTATCGGTATAGTTGTAGTGATTGTAAACGCCGACGTGGCACTTCATCTGTGTTATCAGGACAGAAAGTGTGAATATTGGTAAAGCCACTTCGAAAACTAATTTCATAACTTGCAATTGTGGAGCATGAAAAGTTTTCTTAAGCTAGCTTTTAAGCTTAAGGTTTACTTTACCACATGCATCCACTGCCTAGATCGGATATTAAGCTAAATGTAGATGTCTTTCTGTACACATCATTGGCGGTGTATATTGACTTTGTTAAGGACATACAAACAAACGCCATTTTCATTCAGCAGCATAATCTATCCTTGTAGGTTTATTCCAATTTCAAACTGCGTGTGAAGGTGATGTGAATAAGCATTTGGATTACAGCTTTGGGGAAATATCTTCACGGAATCGTAGCTTACAAACGATAACATGAAACCATTTTTGGCGTTATTCTGAGATAGTTTCGGTTTCGTCTATAATGTGGACATTCATGTGGGCAGATCGCAGCTATTTTTATACCCCTTATCCTTTCCTTATCCTGGAAGATCTTGCACGCAGATTGGTATTGAAAAAAAGTGGGCCAAATCAATCGAAGGATACTCCCACAGTACCACATAAACTGGGAACACCTCTTTTTTCAAAGGGAATAAAAAATTCATTTTTTGCTCATTACCCATACACTATAACAGATAAATGGACAAAATTTTGAACGCATATTCTATGGGCAATACTGTAACGCCTGTATAGAAAAAGGAAAGAATTTACATTTAATTATTTTTCTTGACCAGTTTCAAATTTAGAATGCACTTAAACATCCGTCCACCTATCCGCTGTGCATCCGTCTGTCTGCGCAATGGTGAGGTATTTGTGGTAAACATTCCGCCGTTAGCGAAAATGAAGATATCGCCCTTAAATTTGCAAAAGAATTTAGAAGGGGCTTAAGCATTGCTAAGGACACGCCCCCAACGTCTGCACACCTGTACGACAAAATCTTTCATTTTGAAAATGGAAAAAATCAGCCGCATCCATTGCATATTATTGAGCAAGAAAACTTAGTTCTTTTACTTCTTTTTCTTTTCTTGGGATAACGGTGATGGGTATAAAAGATTCGGTAATGACCGAATATAATTTTCTTACTTGTTTGACATTATATTTTTAACCAATCAAGTGCTACATGTCGGCTTCCTATGTTTTACGACCGCGACTATTCCAACAAAAATTGGCATCGGAATGATAGAAATGATTGATAGAAATAGGTATACCAATGTCGGCATCTCGAGATGGAGAAAAACTAATTACAGATATTTAAAGATATTTTCCTATAAATAGAATAAAATTCGCTAAAAAATTTGGGAGAATATCGTGACGCCTTAGAATCATCTCTTTGAGGATCGAAATTCGGAATCAAAGTGACGTCCTCGGCACTCCTAATGTTAAAATTAAATTTTCTACTCCTTTGTTCTTATGTTTTCTAGAAGAATTAAGTTTTAAGAGAACAAAGACTTAAATTCATTGCTGTACTCGGATATTGTAGCGCGTTTTTTGATGGCACCAATAAGTAATTTATTGTTTCTATTTTAGGGCACAATAAGATATCTTATCATTTATTTTATAAAAATGATAACAGGATACAATAAAATATTTACAACTTTTTGAAGTTCTGTTTTAATGCGTGGGGTCAAGGCAACGCTATGTAAGAAAATTCACTTCTATGTTGTTTCTGCTAGCTTTCGTATTTACTACAGCGAAGTTGTTCGATTGCTTTCTTTACATGACGCAATGTGAGCGGTTCACATTTTGGTTGCCTTCATGATACATATATTTTTCGTCGATTGCGGTCGAAATGAACTATTAAGCACCAATCGTGTGGTTTGCTATTGAATACTTCTCAGCGATCTCATAACAAATCACAATTTTTGATCTCAACTTTGGTTAACGATCGCCAGTAAATTCGTCAGTTAAATTTTCATATTTAAGAAGAAAGTTTTGATAGTCGAAAGGAGAAGTTCTATCAAACTATGCCATCAGGTCTGCCACTGAAAGGGCCAAGTGCAGGGCCTCGTCCTATTACGCATTAAATTAGCTCAGCTTAGCGCAGAGAGCAGAAAATCGCGATACTTTCGTGAAAAGTGCGATGTTTTTAATTTAATTCAAAGTTCAAACTCGTGGGCTTAATAGTGGAACATAATATTTGCCAATTGTCGGTTGTATGTTAATAATTCAAATCTTGTCTCGCGCTAATAACCGAGAATCGAAGGTTTCCTCTCGAAATCGCCAGAAATGTACGTGGAACGAATAGAAAGCCGCATAAAAAGAGAGCTATCTGTGACTGCAACTGGGAAGTGTCAGTGTTAGGTTCTTTCTGGTCTTATTGGTTTTGTTGTTGTTATTATTATTATTTTTATTTGAATGCAGCAAGCGTTACTAATCAAAATTCTGAACATGCAGATGAGTTTAATGTTGCAATTGTGCGGTGCGGTATTGCTTACCAATATTGTTGTTAAAAACTACTACTTGTGGTTGGTGAATGGCTTTGTTGATGGTATTCTGTTTGTTGATGATTATGATGACGATAATGACTATCATGCTGAAGAAGACAATGCCACTTTAGTAGCATAAAATATATCTCGCGTTTTTTTTTTTTTTTTATTATGCTTTTCTTGTTGCTTCCCCTCATAATTCAGGCTTTACTCTTGTCACGTAAAAAACAAAAGAGAAAAGCAATATAAACAGTCATTACTGTGCTTTACGTACCTTACCGTAGTGTGCATAAACATTATTGCATGATGATGTTATTGTCTCTCTCTTCATCTATGGATGTATGTTTTTCTGCATTCGCAGGGCTCTAAACATAGGCTTTTGTTTTTTTTTTTTTTTCTTTTTG
>CCAG010004819.1:0-36942 GCA_001077435.1 Glossina morsitans morsitans | reverse complement strand
TTGTCACGTAAAAAACAAAAGAGAAAAGCAATATAAACAGTCATTACTGTGCTTTACGTACCTTACCGTAGTGTGCATAAACATTATTGCATGATGATGTTATTGTCTCTCTCTTCATCTATGGATGTATGTTTTTCTGCATTCGCAGGGCTCTAAACATAGGCTTTTGTTTTTTTTTTTTTTTCTTTTTGTCATTTTTGTTCACAAAGCTAGATTCGGTCACGGTTTAAATCATCTTGTAGTTGTCCTCTTTCCTACGAGTTGCATGCATAAAACTTGCAACAAAAGTCTGCAATTCGCAATAAGGCCAGCAGATAAAAAAAAAAAATAAATATAAATAAGAAGGCTCGACACGAATTCGTTCATACCTATTAACTATTTTGCAGCTGTTGCTACCACTTTTGTAAAAATTAGATTAATCTGAAGTGTTGTGCCAAAATTGATAACAAGTTCAATGGGATCTTCGTTAATGGTCTGATTGTGTACTTAAAAACTTATGTAAATGTATATATGTGTGCGTGAATGCCGATGAAAAACCGACATACAGACGCGACTCTCTTAGGCTCTTGGTGGCTGACGAAAAGCGGACCTCGCTGTGTTTGATAGAGCAGCGCTGGCGAAACCGAATGTGATCGGAGCAATGCCAATTCCTTGCCCTGTGTCTACCGAAAGAGAATGTTGCCAGAGCAAGAGGTCATTTCTATCATATCCTATCATATCGCAAAAGTCAATTGGGTCGAGATAGAGAAAGAGCGAAGGAGAGGGTCCCCAATGCCGCTGCAATTTCCTTGCATTACTCCTATAGGTCCTTATATTGAAGTACTCGATAATAAGAGAAGACATCTGCTGGATGTTACAAATGCTGCAATATAGTTAATATGTCTGTTAATGTGTCTATGAATTATTTAAGCGAACTCGTAAACATAACATCACCATGAAGAGTAGCTTACGATGTGTGTATGTGTTTGCACTGTATATGCGAGTGTAGTACAAATCATACACTGCATGTATTTGTTGTTCGTTGTAAAATCTAAATGTTACGGCCATAATTCGTTTGATTTGAAATTCATAAGTTTTGTTATGTTATGTTATTCCCGCGAAGCAACGAACCATTGCACGCATTCTTTTCAACATAGCATTTGTTTATTTTTATACTCATCACACTGAAGAAACATATGTTTGTTTAAATATTACTCAGCCTAAAATCAACCTAATGTGGAATTTGAACATTCCAATATCAAAAAAATATATATATTACAAATCGGTATTTGCGGCCACATTTGCTTCTTCTGGTAATTACTTTCACGTTCAATTTCAAAATTTATTGAGCGATTGATGCGCAATTTCTTAAGAGAGAGGGTCATGTTAACAATAAAAATCGACTTTTGCTTCTTCATTTGCACATGTGTTCTTATGTTCTTATTCGTGTATTTTTTGACTCATTATATGCTGGTTACAATCGATTAATTTCTTAATTTTATTACAAGCACTGCTAAGAATCATTAATGTAAGGCTGATAAATATGTAAAGGGGAAGCGTATTTACAAACTAAAAAAGGAAATTTAAAATACACTGCCGATCAGTTCAATGGGTAGTAATTAGATGAGCGTATAAGAAAGAAAGGAATCAAATTTACAGCCACATTGTCGCGCTGTGACTGGTCACTCTAGTCATAAAAGAAAACGATGTGTTTTCTTATCACAGTTCTTGTAATCCTGCACCAGATTTGGTATTTCGCACTGATAGTCGTCGTGTTTTATTAAAAAGGTGAACGAAAGCTTCGTTTCTAAGCTACGCAAGCCGGAAAGAAAGGAAAATGGCTTTTGATTTGCGACATCACTGTGACTCCGGACTTAGAATAGGGCTGCTAATGCAAACATTAACAACCATCTCTTCGTTAATAATGCACTAAGTAAGTAAGAGAATGTGCACATCCAGTTCTATGTTTATGCGATGTTTTTTTTTGTACGATATCGTTCAATTTTATACGATGATGCCTGATATCGCTTGTAAAATTTTTCTTTCGTGAAATGGACGTTTTTTTTTCGGGCTTACGTATTACTTCTTCTTCCCCTTAACTCAATGAGCAAAACGCGACAAATAGTAAAAATAAAGAAACTACAGCTTGAAAGTAAAATAAAAAAGAAAATTAGCCCAAAGAAAGTGCTAAAAGTATAGGTTGGATTATACTAATATAAGGCGACACATTTAAGAGTGTAACGAGATTAAATGTATTTTCAAAGAAAAACTATGTAAAACAATAAAAATGATTTGAAAAATTAAATTGAAAATTAGATGAACTTATTTTTCAGTTAAGGGAAAATCCATTTCACGATTTCGACTTATACTCTAACTGATACAAAAATTTACCTCGAAGATCTCTTGCAGTTACCTACTAATGGGCAGAAAAAGTGACAAAAAACAATCATATTGTTGATAAAACGAAACAAGAAAGGCTTTGAAAATTTATATGCGTGAATAAGAATTTACTATAGGCCGACCATTAGACGCCCTGCACTTCGTCTGAAATAGTTATTCACTTGTGTTGGTAATACAAAAATTACACATTATTTTCGTGTAAAGACATACTTTTAATAAAAGCCCGCATATAGAATTAAATCCAAAACGTCACATAACCTGATCCGAGTTTAGCAAACTTAACTGACTTTCAAAAAACTTTTTTATTTTTCAGAGTCCATTAGGCTTGCTTTTTGTGGTAAGCCCTGTCTATGTTAGAGTGTAAAAAATAGATCTATATGGTTCAAATTTCCTATTGTGTGAAATTTCATATGGAAAGAGCTCCAAGAAATAAATTCATGTGGTTTAAATTTGGTTCGCTTAAATTACTATCATGAACACATCTTCATTATAAAACAGTAAGAATTAGGCGTTATACGTGGTGATATCCGGAAAATAGAGCTACGTAGTCCAAATTTGCTAAGATTGATTTTTTTGTCAATATACTATTATGAACCTATTTTCACCATGAAATATTAAAAAGTACACCTGTTTAGCATATAAGAGTCATCATTTTCGTAGGAGTGTTCATATGAGAGGAAGTTCAAAAAATGGGCCCAACCGAACAAAATTTTCCACTTAAGAATGTTCAATACTACGATTTGCCGAATAATTTTACAAACTGCAATTTTTTCTTATATTGAAAAGTCGTTATATAGAAAGTGGTCGAAAAAGTGGATCAAAGTGAACTATTTTCAATAGCGTTCGCCCATTAGGCGAACAGATAGACAGACAGATACGATCAGTAGAATTAGATCGGTATAATAAAAAGTAAGTCTCTCCTAGGCTCAGAAGGGTGTTACATACGTCCGGATACACTTAATGCATAGTGTGCGATAAGTGATGTAGGGCATGAGAAAAGCACATAGCCGGAATATTAATCTGCAGATGTATTATGCAAAACTTCTAAGCATTTATCGTTCTTTTCAATAACGCATTTTATTCTTTTCTCTGTATGTTTGTCAAAATAATTTTGGGACCCGTTCACAATAAGCAAACAAGTCGAATCACTGCACGTGTGAAGTCAACTGCAATAACCTAAGCAAACTATATGCTATTCAGAAGTAAATAGTTTAACTTCTAGTTAAGAACGCCTGTTAAAAAAATGTACACTTCCAGTCTAGAATAACGTCCCTTAGTGTAAAACGTGAATTAGTTTTGTACATTTTATAAATAAGGAATGACAGTATAGCACACTAGTGGGAGCTCTGCTTGAATATCGTATACACTTGAGCACTTATCTGTTGAATCATAACTTTTCTAAGAATTTTTATAGAGACATAGAGGCAAACGAGCTCAGCCGTCACATTGCGGTTTGCGACAAGTTAATCTCACCGAGCGAATCTTGTATGCTCGCAAATATATTTACAGTGCAATGCAACTATATAAATATAGAGCAACATTAGATTGGCCTTTTTGGTAAAGTTGAAAAATTTCGCTTATTTTTAATAGGTAGGTCTACTTACAGACAAAAGTGCTTTACTACTTTCAATAACATTACAATTTTAAATTTTGTAAACGCAATCTAAAATATTTATACATTGCACCTAAATTTTTACAAGAATTCTAGCGGTAAAGGTGTTACTCTGCGTAGGCATTAAATGTTACTTGTGTCTGAAATAAAGTAAGAATTTTAGACGTTTTGCAACTGTGAAGTAGTCAGCAGGCAAATAGCGACAAAGAAGTGTGAACAGAGTCAATAGTTTGTGTCAATCAGTCATATCTACTTTTTTAGGATCATCATCAACGATTGGAGAAGGATGATGGGATTGAAAAGAAGCTTAAAAAGTCTCATTATTTTTAGAATCGGTCAAGGAAATTTGTTTTATATATGGTTACTTAAAGGCTTGCCCTAATGTTACTTTCTAAACATTACAAAGACAACTAAGAGCATTGGGATCCATCAAGACTGCATCGGTAACTTCAATTCCTTACATGATGTTTTCCATATAAGTGTGTTAAGTGTTCAACTTAAACTGAACTTTATCTCCTTCCTGTTCTTCTTACTTGTGTAATCAAATAAAAAAAACAAAAACAAAAAAAAAGTAAGAAAACAAATCTCAAATTACGAGGGTATTTAATATACTTACATGCAAGAATTAACTCTCTTCCATCAACCACATAACCTTATTCTTACCAAATTGGGTCGAATATCAAAGTTAAAGACAAAACAAAAAACAATAACAACAATAACAATAGCAACAACAGCAACAACAACAAGAACAATGCACTGTTTCATTATATACGTAGGCACGGAGAAGTTCATTTATTTTTTCTTATACATATCGTTAACTTTGCGTTAGTATTGTATTATTTTGTAACTGGTTTGTCGATTTTAACATAATGTGTGCTTTTGCATTGCCTTCTCTTCACATTTATTCTCTCTTCACTGTAATCGTTAGCATGTACTCAGGGAAATGGTCGGTCATATATCTTATACAGGTTATTATACCTGTGTGTGGGATAAAGTATTTATGTTTTATTTTAAAGACTTTTCTTCCCCAAGTTCAAATCTCATCGTTGTTGTTTAATGTGAAGAAAAAGAAAGAACTATAAATGAATAGAGAAAATAAAACCGCAAAAGATGTTAGCAGTTAGCAGTTGTGCTGATATAGGTTTTTTTTTTTTGGGTAAAATCATGACTTTTTAGTGAACTCTAGGCCATTTCAGTGTTGCGTTTTTAACCATGTAAATCAATTAAGTGCAAGATGCTTTTCTATACGGAAGGTTTTCAACAAAGTTTACGTACAATTGACGAGCAAAAAGTTCAAAAGGTATTTACTTTTCAAATTCAACAATACTGTGCGACAATGTGATGGCCAAGGAATGATAATAACGAATGCGCTTAAGAGAGTAATTGTGTATTTACGGATATGTATGCGGACAACATTTATTTGTGAGAAAAACTTTTACGCTTTCAATTGTGCATATCATTCTTTTCGACAAAAGTATGCTTTCGATCAATTGTGATCAAATTGTCGTTGGACAGGAACTTGCCTCTTGAGTTAAATATTCAAATCTTCAATATTTCAATTATTTCCGCTCTAGTTCTTTTTCTCATTTCCTTTAATGAATTTTATCTTTAATCAACAAGCCGCTAAGCCCTTTTGGTTAAAAGCATTTCACAGCTTAATTAGTTTTATTCAAACATTATATAGCGCTGCAATCAAAAGCAGATGAGATTTTTTTTTGCTTAGAAAGTGTTAACTATTCTCAATTCTTCAAAAACGGCAATTCGACTGATCACCGTTCATCACAGTGTTACTATATAATATGTATGTATTTAGATGTTTCATTCATTCATTCATTCATTCATTCATAAGCATATTTTTCCCATTAGGTCTTATCGTTGCACGTCTTTTTTTTTGCTTCTTACAGACTGCTCAGCATGGTTTTCCACACAAACCGTCGGCATTGGCCTTTGATCCCATATCCAAATTAATGGCGATCGGCACGCAAACGGGTGCTTTAAAGGTATTTGGTCAACCAGGTGTTGAGTTTTATGGTCAGCACACATTGCAAAATAATATGGGAGCCGAGTTAAATGTACAACTCATAGAATGGGTTTACGGTACGGGACGTTTACTTTCCTTAACGGCTGCTAATCAGCTAATACTCTGGGAGCCAGCTGGTACCACACTTTTAGCAGTCAAATCTCTGTCCTTCGACAACGAACTGAAAAAAGTCTCGTCGCTCTGTTGTTCGCTAAGTACCGATTTTGTTTGGATTGGCACAGAGGCTGGCAATGTGTATCAATTCGATTTAAAAAAATTCTCAGTAACTGAGACAGTTATCTATCATGATAAAGTTATGGAACAGGTGCCTCCTACTTATAAATTGAATCCCGGTGCTATTGAAGCTATACGTCAAATACCTCACGATCGCAATAAACTCTTAATAGCGTACAATCGCGGTTTGTGCGTTTTGTGGGATCTGGAAAATTCTATGGTTATGAGGGCTTATATTGCTCCCGGGCATGGGCAAAGTGTGGGTCTGCATGTGAATGCAGCTGGGACTAAATTTACTTGGTATCATGCGGACGGTTCGTTCGCTACCTGGAATGTTACTAACGGCGATCCACCGAAGGATGTCAACAACGTTCCGTATGGCCCTGATCCATGTAAAAGTATTAATCGCCTTTACAAAGCTAAGAGGGGGTAAGCATTAATTTCACTCCCACAAATCTTCTCTGAATTTTATATGTGTTTTCCTTACATAGAGGCATGGAAATGTCGATATTTTCGGGTGGTATGCCTCGTTCAGCGTATGGTGATCGTAACTGCGTGTCCGTACATACTAGTGATGGTCACAGAATCTGCTTAGACTTCACCTCTAAAGTTATAGACTTTTTTATAACGTATAAATCGGCAGAAAGTGATATAGCCGATGTTTTGGTGGTTCTACTGGAGGAGGAGTTTTGTGCTTTCGATCTCACTAATGTGAAAGTATCACCCATTAAAGCTCCTTATTTGCATTCAGTTCACGCTTCGGCAGTCACCTGCAATTATTTGGCTTCACAAGTATCGCAGGAAGTTTATGACAAAATTATAAAAGCAGGAGAAGAGCAAGACCAACGTTACAGTTCCGCAGAATGGCCCATAAATGGGGGTTTGTTGAATGAGGCATTGGATCAAGAAGAGATTACGAGTAATGATCAACACCAGCAACAGGATTATGAAATTCTTTTAACTGGCCATGAAGATGGTTCTGTTAAATTTTGGGATTGCACGGGTATAGTTTTGAAACCGATTTACAATTTTAGAACATCTTTGTTATTCGGGTAAGTGGCTTAAAATTTCTTCAATTACAAACTCAGCCTACATTGCTTTCTCTTGTTTATAAAGACATGACAATGATGTTATGATGGAAAATATGGAAACCACTGATCCTTCTGAGCCGCCGTTTCGGAAAGCCGGCCTCTTTGATCCTTACTCTGATGACCCTCGTTTAGCTGTTAAAAAGCTAGCTTTATGTCCAAAGACGGGTCACCTAATTGTAGGCGGCAGTGCTGGTCAAATAGTTGTCGCTGACTTTGTTACGGATGAGGTTAAGAAAACTCCGCTGAGGGTAAACGCTATGAATTTGGTAAGCGATCGTGATGGGTTCGTTTGGAAAGGCCATGATCAATTGAATGTTCGCGACACACTTTTGGAAGCGGATGCTGAACCAATAGGGGATGAAGGTGTTCACATAATGGGCGTTTTGCAAGTATTGCCGCCGGCCAGCATTACCTGTCTGGCTTTAGAGGCTAACTGGGGTTTAGTTGCTGCTGGCACCGCTCATGGTTTGGTGCTGTTCGATTTTAAAAATTTCCTACCTGTTTATCATCGCTGCACTTTAAATCCTAATGGTTTGTAATGATAAGCAATAAAACTGTGCGTGGTTAAGAATTAAGAGATTTTGCATGTTTTGTAGATCTTACGGGCTCCGGAGAACAATTATCGCGTCGCAAATCATTTAAGAAATCACTACGTGAATCTTTCCGTAAACTGCGCAAAGGCCGATCAACCCGCCACAATCCACACCAAATGACAACATTGGTAAGCTGATCTTCACTTAATAGAAATAAAACATTCTTATGTTAAAATTATAGTTGGAAAGCCGACCTGTGGAACGACAGGTCGAGGCTCGCTCTACAGATGATTGCATGGGTTCTATGGTGCGTTGCCTAACATTTGCCAAAACTTATATAACAAACGGTAAGTTTGCTCTAGCTCTGTCATTAAGAGACTGAATTAAGAAAACTTTTTACATTTTGGAGCACAGTAAACGCAACATCACCTACCTTGTGGTCCGGTACTAACGCCAGCACAGTTTCCGTGTTTTTGTTGCATTTGCCACTTTCACAGGCGTCCAGTGGAGATAAAGCAGATGTTTCCAACACGCCACGACGCATTTCTGCACAACTGGCTAAAGAAATTCAACTGAAACATCGTGCACCTGTTGTGGGTATAGCAGTTTTCGATAATACCGGTTGTTCGGTAGATCAGATTACATCAGGCAATGGAGTTGCGCCACATCGCGTGTTAATAGCTTCCGAAGAACAGTTCAAGATTTTCTCATTGCCGCAATTGAAACCTCTCAATAAATATAAATTGACCGCCAACGAAGGTGCTCGTGTGCGACGCATCCATTTTGGTTCATTTATGTGCCGTGTTGCTCCAGAAATAATACAAGGTGCTATGTCGGGCGGGAGTGGTGGAAGCCCAACAAAATCAACGCGTTCACAGGAACACCACGATGTCGCTAATACCAGCATAGAATCCGCAACTGGGGCGGGACAAGGAGAACTTTATCGTGAAATGGCTTTGATATGTTTAACAAATCTGGGAGATATTATGGTTTTGTCCATTCCGGAATTGAGAAGGCAACTTAACGCAGCCGCTGTTAGACGGGAAGATATTAAGTAAGTTAAAAGCGAAAAAAATAAGATAATTAATGTCTCGAGCACATTTTTAGCGGCATATCATCTCTATGCTTTACCAATGCTGGTGAAGCTCTTTACATGATGTCATCCTCTGAATTACAACGCATTTCTTTGGCGACTGCTAAAGTGATTACACCTATGGGTAGTGTAAATGTGCAAGATTTAAACGTCGCTGAAGAGCTCATTGACCATGATAAGACCATTGATCAAGATTCGCTTCACGGGAATGAAACCAAAGGATACCACGATAACATTCGTACAACTGCCAAGCTGTCAGCTCATGCTCCAATTCGCATTTCAACCACCAAAACTACTACTTCAGCTAAACCACTTGAAGTCAATGTAGATAACCCCGGGCTTACCAACGGTATCGACAATGGTGAAAATAGCTCACCGAATCGAGCCAATGAAACGATTACTAGTTCAGTAGGAGATATAACTGTCGATTCGGTACGTGATCATTTAAATGCTACTACCACTACCTTGTGTTCGACCACCACCGAAGAGACAGTCGGTAAGTGTAAGGTTTTCGTGTTTTAGCAGAAAATAAGCCAAAAAAATGTTTGATAATAAATTGTTGTCTATAACTAAGTATTATAGAATGTAACTTCGTAAATGGCTCAAATTATTTTTACGCATTTATTTTTATATAATTTTTTAAAGCTACTTTAATTTAGCACGTTTTTCTGCTATTCTTTTACTAACATTGACTGGACCAACAAGAAAAAAAAAAGAAGCAAATGAACAAATGACATGAAAACTTTTATTTTTGCTTTTGTTTCGTTCTTTACTTTTACACTTGCTGTTGTAATCTGCTTGCAGGCGGCGATTGGACACTGATTTAGTTTAGCTTTTATAATTTTTTTTGTAATTATGCATGTTACACTTTTAAGGTAATTTTGGGTTTATTAAACACAAATACGTTATGTCAAAAAAATATCGGGGATAATATCAAAGTCCTTTTCTCTTTATTTTTATTGGCAAAAACCAATATATTAGTAGAATTATTGTCTCTTTCTAAAACAAGAAGTAAATTAACATCGAGTAAATAATATTCGTCTCAAGCCCGAAGAAGACCGTCACTTGATTAAAAACTTGTCGTACTTTATCGTCATTGTTGGTCTAATAAACAAGAAGTTGACATAATTAAAAGAAGTATGTCTTTTCCGGGTAAGCACGAGATGGTTAAGAATAATACTAACTAACCTAAGTTCATAGTCGGCAAATGGCTTCACGTGTTATGCATGGTATGCCTTGTAATTTGTTGTGATCCGAGAAAATTTTTTTCCGTTTTCTACAGAATTTTTTAGCTGACTAACGCAATTGATGAGTGTGATTACACCTCTTTGTATTCCCAAAGTGAAAACTACTTTTTAGGGGAAATTTTAATTGATTGGCCAAAAGAGTTATCGTTTAGGTCATGGCCTTTGTCCACTGCGTTAAATAACGCCTACTTTCAAAGAGGTAATATAAACTCCGTGAAAAGTTGTTGTTTTTATTTTTTTGATAATCGCCGTTATTTTTTTGACAAAATGTAGTATGTTTTAAATGATTGGAATTTTGTCATAAAGCGCAACGACAAATGCATTTGAAATGATATTTTTCTTTTTAATATTTAATTAGGACGTCTCTCGGTATTGAGTACGCAAACAAATCAAACCTTGACTAGTGTTAATATGAAGGACGTTACCGATGTAAATATACCGAATTTAATGGATTTGGCCCCACTGAGGTAAGATTGATTCCAACCTTTCATAGAACAAATTTTCATAATCATTTTTCATTTGCAGCAATACCACCGAGACTAATACCAGTTCGGTTGTGATTAAATCAGTTATCACTAGTATTTCACATGAAAAAACTAATGGAGAAACTGAAGTAGTCACCACCAAGACCACCACGCATGAAGAAAGTCAATTTTAATAGAGGTTTTCCTATCATTTAAAGCAACAACATTTTTCGATTTTTCTTTTTGTTTTCAATCTACACTTCTAAGGTATACACTAAAACCATTTCTTAAATGATTTGCATATTCGTAAGTAAGTTTTGTAAACTTGTCGAATCGGTTTGCATGTTTTCCATTTTATTAACTTTTATGTACGTAAATATGTGACTGTCGCTTGCGTCATAATTTTAAACCGCATTTGTTGCAGTTTATTATCATCTTTATTAGTATTACCAATTGACTCATGAATTGATAAAATGACTTTAATGATATCATTTCCTTGGTATTACTTTAATTAGCAATTATTAAAAAAAAAAAAACAATGTATTCTTTTAAACGATTTTTATACGTATTATATTTAATAATATTTTTTATATTTTATGAAAAATTAATATACAAAACGAAAAAAAAGCATTTACAAAACTAAGACGTAGCCAGAGAAACCGTCTATATCGATGAAAAGAGTCGGGGAAAAGAAAGTACAATTCGCCTTACACTCGAGTTTAAAGTTAAATGAAGTAATTTTTTTTTTTTTTTTTAAATTTTAATGTGGTTATTTGTGCTTTTCGGGGGGATTTACTTTAAATCCTCATATATATGTCGTACACTTCCATCGTTCAGCAAATAATAATGTTTTGCGATCATTTTACGGAAACAATAGCCTAAACAGATGGGAAGGGTGGATGTATCTGTTTTTCTTTTTTTTATAAATATCACTTGCTGTAGGATGGATCGATCTTCGACAATTGATACATGCGTACTTCCCATTTGTTGAGCTTTTAATTTAAAACAAATTTTTTTGATAAAAATAAAAGTATCTGTGGAATATTATTTTTTAATAAAAAGTTTTTTTTTTTTTTATGTATCATAATACACAAGAAAACGCATATCCAAACATTTTCTATGTATATTCTATTTTATATATGTATACAAAATAAAAAACAAAAAAAAAAAAACGAAAAAAAAATAAATTTTTAGTTTTTAAACTAAATGAAATTTTGTGGCTTTTTACACATTACACCATCTGTGTTACACTTTTACTGCAATTGACATTGGGACGTAAGGGTACCAGTGAGTGACGGTGGCAATATATAGCATTCGGAGTTGTAGAGACGCTTAATCCAAAATATGCTAGAGTTGGCTGAATTCAATATTCTTATAAGTTTTCCACGTGACTTCGTGCCTATAAATCTACTTTGAAGGAGAGCCTTGGCTATATAATTCAGAGATTAGGTAATTTTTCTATGTCCATTAATTTTATCAAATATGTTCTTTTGCAATAATATTTTACTTTACTTCCTCTTTGAATAAAATTCTACATTCGTTGTCGGTCAAATATTCATACGAAGACCGAGTACAAATCAACTCAGAATCGGGCACAAGTTTATCGAAATTTTCATTCGAAGCTTTGCAAATAAACAGCTAATGGTTTTTAGCGAGAAATCAAAGCCATTTTACAAGTGCACAAAAAAGGGCAACAAAGTGAAAAATTGCTAAATACAACGAAATATATTATAAAAAAGGAATGGGAACTACTTTGATATATCGCAAATCTAAGGGCATAAAGTTAACAGACCAGCAGCTAACTAATTCTTTAGCTAAAAAACTCAATTGTGCCAATTTTCGACATACACATTAAATTTTCCTGTCCTTTATAAAAGTTAAGTCTTCACCTGGCATTACATGATTCTAATTGGAAGAAGGATAAAAAGATTTCTTTAGGAATTTTTTATTAATCTCATAACAGCACTAATAATGTATATAATTAGGCATATTGTACAAAACTATATAAATAAACTTTTTCCTTATGACAATATTATCACTGGCACCTACACGACCCAGTATAGAATCCACCATTGATATAGACGCTTCTGAACATGCAACAAAGCTACCAATATGGGCCGTAAGCACCCTACTGAACGTAAGATTATTGAATGGAGATTATTAGAGGATTCTGAAATGGAAGAAAGAAATTAGTGATTTTATATACATATTTTTATATAATATTTTTTAACCTACACTTTTTAAAACGCCGCCACATTGGCCACGGGTTCTTGGACCCAATTCCTGCCAAACAGCATCAAATGAATCGTGAAGCCCAGCAGGTTTGTACGGTGGCTTCTTCCGTTTTTGCAGGACCCTGCTTCGCTGAAGAAGGCTACGCGTTTCAACATCGTTGCTTGGAGGCGCTCGCCAATCTGCTTCGTTGTCATGCGGTCCATTAAAACCGCCTTATATGTATCGCAGGCGTTGTAAAAAGCCTGATATGCTTCAGGCTTTGCGAACACATGTACCAAGTACCAAACTTCGATGACACAATCTCTAAAGTCGTTCTTGTCGACTGCTGGTTTGGTGAGGTCTGCTAGGCAGGCATCGCAATGCAGCTGATCACGGATATACTGTTCTATGCAGTAGGCCGTTAGCAGCGCGACGTATTCCTCCTCGTCGTTGCTTATTGTCCCCCTGGCTACATTGTCAAAAGCCTTACCATCCAGGGAATATGGCAGGAATTCCTCGACCGGGTCCTCAAGAGAAGGATCAACATTATTGATGACATGATAGTCATCAATATGCCCTCCGTTGTCCCATAGATCGGTTTGTGCGGCTACTAGCCGCCTGATGAGCTTTAATATATGCCAAGACGACCTGGTTCTCTTTCTTGAGGATGGCGCTATCCTGCAGAAAAACCTTTCGAGTACATCTGTACTTAGCCTGCAAATGAAAATAAAATAATAAAATATTAGAAAATAAAAAAATTAAATAAATAATAATAATACCTGTAGCCCTGGATGGTGATACCGGGGAAAGCCTCCAGCAGCTCACCCATCAATTTTTTGAAAGCGTCAATGGTTCGCAGCGTTTCAGTGGATAGTGAGTCGGTTTGAAGGTCGGCGGAGTTTAGGAACTCCGCGATTTCCTCCAACACCGCTTGGTGGGCCTGCCAATTGTCCGTGTTTATCTTGCCGCTATGGAATATGGAGGCAAAATTCGTCATAGCGGCGAAGAGTTCGTATGCGCGAATTGCCTTAGCACTATTGATGAGTCCTTTTTTATTATATTTATTTTTTTTTATTATATTTTATTTTAGAAGCTTGTCTGGAAAATAAATTTCGCAGATTATTTATACTTCTTCAAGATCCGTTCGTGAATAACTCGACAAAAAAATAACAATGAGCTAAAATAAACATTCACTTAATTTTAAATACCTCCATCATCAACGTTAGTAATAGTTAAACTATTGATTTTTATACTCATCACCAAATGATGCTGGTATTTTACCCAGAACGCACACGTAGAAATATAGATTCGGCGATTTATAAAAATTATATTCCTCTGTCTGTGCATTGTTAAAATGTCCATAGCTAGCAGTGTTCCAATAGAAATCATAGGGGGTATGGGAATAGAAATTCATATTTATCTCTATAGTTCATTATCGCTGATCAAATTTGGTTATACAAAGTTCAGTGCAAAAGTTTACTTGATTGACTTACTGACGCATCCATAATCAATAACTGACTTGCAATTTTTACAGATTACTTTAAGGTGGTGGGTATATAACTCTATTTTTTTGCTATATTCCAACCTTTCATTGCTATTTAGGGCGTATTTGGAAGGCTTGTGCAGTATTTTATACGATAGCATGCGTCCATATATAATACACTTCCGGTGTTCCGAAAAGCCTCTGTAATTAGGCATATTGTACAAAGCTATATAAATAAACTTTTTCCTTATGACAATTTCAGTTTGCTCAACAATTTTGTTCTTTTGAAGTTTTGAAATATCCCTTTGTCGTATAATTTCTTTGTTTGTGAATGCGAATTATGCGAAACTAAACTGCAAATGGGGAAAAACAAAAGACACAACCGAAGAATAATTTACAAGTTAATAAAATTGTTTTTCAAGTCGAAAGTCTTATTGGTTCAATTTGGTTGCATTTATTATATGCGTTTGTTGTATTGGTCAAAATCCGCTTCGCTATGAATAATAATCACTGGAGGCCAGATGCGAAGAATATGGCAGCAGCTCTACAAGAGTAACCGAATAAGTAAGAATCGCAACTGTCAAAATTCACCAGCGGCGTGTCATTTGCAACATTCTTATGATTTTTTCGTGACCTTTTATTATAAAAATGCCACCCCATTCAGAATCGTGTTCACCATGCTTTATCATTTCTGCCGGTTTTAAAGATTTTAGATTTAAGCATTATAGGAACTTCCCCAAGGCCTATATCAATAGGTTCTTTTATCGTATCGTTGATCTTCCAACTTAACGGAACACGTACCTCCATACGTATGTTGCAATTGTCTTGCCTCAGCAGTATCTTTTCCAAGTATGCTCTGCATAACGTTCTCATAGAACTTAGCCAAGCCCTTTTCGTGCTGTTGTATATTACCCTTGCGTTTTCTAGGTATATTAACTTCAATTTTGCTGCGAATCAAAGTCATACTAGGAGTTATAAGGCACACGTGAGCCAATCCGTCTTGCACATTGCTTGAAATCATCTTGCAACTGTAAAAGAGACTGCACCGTAATATTTCCAATTTAATATTTGACACGTGAATACGCAGGACACGATGGAATTTGCAAAGGTGAATTTAATTTCGATCTTTCTCTGTCGTATTTCTAACTTCTTCGAGCTTGTTTCTCACCTTTAAATAGAACATCATTTCTTGTATTATAGCAAGCAGCACGTCTGCAGATTGCGTAGGACCATAGGCCATATCGTCGTTTTATAATCTAATCACCTACCAACGGATGTTGTGGTATTGAATTGGGATCGCCGGTATGTCGGTAACAAAATCTTCCAACTTTATTTCACGCGGCGAGGAACGCGGTTTTTTTATAGCCGCCAAAATAGCATAATGTGTTTTAATCTAAAATTAAATAGAAACGAACAACAAGCAAAGTAAATAGTAAAGGAGCAATTTACACCCACGGATAAAACGAATAAGAAGAACTGCATTTGATTTCTTAGACCGACGAAATTGTATATGAATGGACAACGATGTTCGAAGTAGGTCAAGTTAGGGTTCGTGAGTTCAAATCTTAGCGGTTAAGTTTGCTTAGGTCATTGCTTAGTCGGTAAAAACATAGCACTTATCGATTGGGGACACATCCGCTGGGCTGCGGCTACTTTTCTATTCCTTTCCTTTTCTTCACATCTTTCTGGTCATCACCATGTTGCACGAATAGGGTACAGAGATTGATCATATTAAGAAAAAGAAAACATCAAATGATTCCATTATTGCTATTGTCGTGTGAGACGGTATTTTTATTCCCTTAGGACTCAGCGCTGTATGTATTTGCGCACATACTGAACATTTGCACTAAAACTGAATATCTTTATGTATTTTCATATCTTTGATACTGCAAATCTATTCTATTTTCTTCCGTAATTCAAAAAAGTAGCTAAGCTTTAAGTTAACCAAATGTTTAGTTTCACGATTTAAACGAGTAAAGACACGTAGCTAAAACAGAAATCAGTCTTATCTTTATAAAATAATAAAAGAAAGTATGAAATTGACGTCATCTTGCTTATGAGATGAATGAATAATTTTTTCAACTTTTAAAAAAAAATCTTATTTTGTATTAAAAATTCTTAAACTAGATCAGATACCAGTTTGCAGAAGCATATAAGAAATATTTCATGAATGCAAAGACGCTCGCTTCTTCATTTTATTTCGAATCTTATAAAAATCAAACAGGAAAGACGTACATATCCATTCAAAAAAATAGTTTCCATAGGCTGTCGGTAAGAAAATCGAGCTTATCACTAAGCACAACACGCTTTTTGTTATTTTTAATCTCAATTCGCAAAACCTTCTTCTTATGACTTATGGCGCTTCTATTGAATTGTTTTCATTGCTTTAACAGTACATTGCCAGTAACGCTATTGTAACATGCATTACTTGAATTGTCTTATTAGCGTTAGTATTTACTGCCAACCATTTTGCAGATTATCTGAATTTCGAGGGTTTTCTTCATTTCAATTATTTTGCTTCTATGTAGAAAATACAATCGCAAAGAATTGAATGACTGCTTTTAAATACTTCTTGTAACCGCTTTATGGTGTTGCCATGTTTGACGTCTTAATTGAATCGCATTGCCGACATGCAGATTCCCATGTTATAGGAAAAAGAAAAAATGTAATACTTTCTTTTATTGCACAGTCCAGTAGCTCGACTCTCAAGTCGTCATACTTGACATAGCGCCAGTCGCAAAGATTTCTATAAACTGTTTGCCCAATGCAATGGCAGGCAATCTGAATAATAATAATAAAGACAATAAAGAAAAAGCCTGAGTAAATAAAAGAGTATTATTATTATTATTATGTAAATTTAGCCAGAGAATAAATTCTAAGATTAAAGTCTTAAAGCACTAGCATCTAAGGCTTTCGGTTTTTATTTTTTTATTAATATTATTATTATTATTATTAAAAACTCTAATAAAAGAGTAATAGGTATAAGATGAAAGAAAAGTGATTATTGATGTACAAAGTCCAACGAAGCTACTTGAGTCCTCGAATACTCTTTCTATTTAATAATACAGTAAAGGGTGAGACGCATAAGTGTAAGCTAAACTTCTCTTTCATAAGCATAAGCTCGTCGTTTAAAGGCGTAATAATGCAGCTGTGGTCACGCAGTATAGCAAAATAACTCTTAGCTTGACATACAGATGTCGCTACTATTGAAGGAACCTTACGATGTAGCACCCTTCAAAGAAAATGCATCAAAATTTCATGAGATGTCGATGGTTAGTCTAGAAGTTACGGTTGCTTTCGTGAGGCTGCTTTTGCGGTTTTGAAAAGATTGAAACATCTCAATTTCTTGTGCTGACAAAACATGGCCTTGTAATGGAAAAAAACACCGTTCGCAATCAGGAAGGTGTAATATTGACTTTCTCGTCTATTGAAAAAATTAATTTGTGGGTAGTTAATTCAATTTAAAGAAAGTCGTACGGACATCGACGACGCTGAGTGGAGCCGTTGTTCGGCACATGTTCCAGAAAACATAAAAGAAGATGCATAAAATTGTTTTGAAAGGTCGAAAAGTATATGTAAAGCTGTGAGTGAGATAGACAACACCTTAATGATATCAGAGGGCAGTGTAAAGGCGCGTTTGCTCGTTTTTGATTCAATGACTCCGAGGGCTGTTTAGGTGAAATAAAAAGGAGTTTTTCATGCGAGAGTCAGCCGGGTGGACAGCAAACGGCAAAAGCCATCCATAGCGACCAAAAAAAAAATAGTTTCACGTAAACAATCGTAATTTGTAGACTAATGATCGGGATCCCATGAAATTTTGACACATTTCGTAGGACGGTTGGTGTCTTTTAAAAAGTCATATTGATTGCGTTGACATTGATGCTTTATGCTACGAACTAATTGACTTATTGACTGGCGTTACTTTTTTAATAAAAACCCTATGAGGGAGGCACTCGTTAATCGCGCACAAGTTTAGATATTTAGAATTAATATCAACGGAATGTAAGATGGGACAGATGCAAGATGAAGTCATGAAGTATATGTCGCTTCAAAGTGTTCTATGCAGGCCTGCAGAAGGACGGGAATGAGCAAAAAGTAAGGCCGATATTGAAGTTAAATTGCGGCGGTATATAGAATATCAGAAATATTTCCTTCCCAAATTGGTAGCACTGTGACAGACTGTGATCTGTGTCTAATTTCACACCATAAACGTCATTAGTGTTTCAGCTACGTTTCATTTTGTACAACAGTGCCACTTTGGTGAGCAGAGAAGTTGCATTAAATTATGTTTGTGTTCATTTCGGGAGATGAAACTTGAATCTATGCATATGGCCCGGAAACAAGCGACCAATCGAGCGAATATCGTGCCAAGAGTGAGCCAAGATCGAAAAAATCGAGCCAAGGTCGCCCAATAATCAAGGTAATGTTAATAGTTTTCTTCGATTATCGTGCTGTTATGCACTATGAGTTCCTTCCGCCGGGCCAAACTATTAACAAGGAATATTATATGAGTTTGGAATCACTTTGAGGGCGACGAAATGCATTTGGAATGATAAATACACGAAAAGAAGGCAAAATTACATTAAACTTACTTTATGGACATAGTGGTATATTAAAAGTTTATCGTTGCATAATTTTAGGTGTTACAAATATTTGGCAAATTTAACTCTTGGCGGTAAAAAGAAGTGAGTGGTGATGCGACAATCTTCTATATCCACACTTTTGGATAGTTTGAAACTCGTATAATATTATGTGGAAACGCCTTCTTTTCCATTTCAATTGATTAGATATTAATTTTTAAATTACCTCTTGACGTTTGCCGTTGCTGGGGCGGTTATTTAAAAACTGTTGCAAAATTCAAACTTAACAGAGAGTTTTAAAGTGCGAACAGGTGGTAACACATTTTCAGTAAAGTATCTCGAAATTTTGTTTAAAATTTATCTCAATCCAAACACTTGGCTTACAACACATGCACTCCTTATGCCTGAATTCAGTTTATACTCAACAGTGAACGCGTACAAACGATTGTCTTTACGTTAAATTAAAAATATTTTCAAGCTGCATAAGAAGAAGCAAAAAAAAAAAAAAATAATGCGAATTTTTTTCTAGCTTAGCTTATGTGAACTTCTTAGAGAGATCTTAACGAGAATTAAGTGGAGTTGCAAGTTGAAAATTGAAGAAAATTCTTAATATTGAGCAACGGCTAAGACATCAAATTGCACACATAGAACACAACGCGAACAACTTACGGTTTTCTTCTTTTTGTTTTTTTTTTTTTTTGTTTTTGTTGTTTTCGTCTGCTAGAGACGAGAATTTAATACAAACCATTAATTCAATATGTGACCAAAACGCAAAATCAAACAAGAATGCTAACCGAAGAACCAAGTATTGAGGAAAAGAAAAAAAATTAAAAAAAATAAAATAAATATTTTGTAAGTGGAAAAAAAAGAATAATATGCGAGAAGTCAATTAATTTTATGAGGAAAACCAAGAGTAAACAGTTTTGCTTGAGGATTAAATATTTACATGAATTGAAATATAGAAGAGGAGCTCCGAACTCCAAAGCATAGCAAATACTCTTTTTGTTCGGTTTACTTTAAATAATTGTATTTTAAATGTATATTTAACCAGTGATAAGTAAATAAATAGGTGCGTATTTGTGCTCGAATGCGCCTTTATTGTTCGAAGTGCGTCATATGTGTTTTTATGTGTGAAGCGCGTGCGGGTGCGAGAAGTGTGCGTCAGTTGGTTGGTTGATTGGTGGTGGTGAATAGAAATAAACAAATAAATTGAAAAAGCGGCATCGGTTCGCTTTTAAAACAAATTTTATATTGAAAGCAACGCACAACAACAACTACAGCCACAAAAAAAATTGAAATAAAAAAAAAAGGTGGAAAAATATTCGTTAAATCAAAAAGAGAAGCCTTGAAAAAAGATTCAAACACGATATAAAGAACACATGCAAGTATATGTACATACAAACATGTACGTCTATATGTATATACGTTTTTATATATATACATATAAACTTGAATTTTAGTTAAAGCATCTACGCCTTGTGTTTGCTAAATTAAGCTAAAACCACTTTATTGAGCTCAGTCAGCTGCTCGAAGCAGCAGCGAGAGCAGCCGAAGTAGCAGCAGCAACAGCAACAGCAGCAGCAGGACACAACAGGGGCAAAATAAAAACAATACAGAAAAACATACAGATTTAAGTGAAAAACGTGTGGCGCAATGAAAAAGAACGGAGAGTAAAACGAGCGACGAACAGCAGAGACAACATAGCATTGGTTGCACAAGTAGGAGAAGAAGAAGAAGAAGAAGAAGAAGAAGGCAGAGAATAAGACAGTAAGACTGCTAGTAGTGCATTCCAACAAGTACTTGTTGTACAAGGCTACAACAACATAACCAACAAGGAATTTTTTTCGCCGTTTATTTATGCAATTTAAAAATTGTTTATTCTTTTTTTTTTTTTTTTTTTTTTTGTTGTACACAGTATACCCCCCTAAAAGGATTACTTTTCACATGTACGTATCATGAGCTTTTTTTTATATTTTATATTTCTTTAATTGATCGTAAAATTTTTAATCATTTCATTTATATATACATATACAAGAGCAAAAAAAAGGGCAATTAAGTGTTTGTCTCCATGCAATATTATCAATTGCCATTGAAGGCAAAAAGTTTCCCAATTTACTATCTTTTCGAATTTTTAATAGGCGAGTATTTTTAAAGCAAGCGCCCATTGATCCAACAATTAAAAGACCGTTTGTTTATTGTTAGTAACATCTAAAATACATTGAATACACCATCGCGCCATTAAATATCCTACACCATCCTACTGGTGTTCATGTAACAACTTTTCAAAATAAGGCTCTATATGGGAAATGGTCGAAAAAATGGTCCGATCCGAACCACTTTCAATAGTGTTTATCCTTAGGCCAGAACAAGTCAGTGAGCCAAATTTGATCAAAATATATCAAAAATTGCGGGCACACAGAACTCGGGAGAGGTTCTGAACCGTGGATCCATCTCAAATTCTTGTGGGTGTTGCATACTTCTGAAAAAACTTAATATACCCTTGTACCACAAGTGGTGTAGGGTGTAAAATTTGTGCTTAACATTCCAATAAATGTTGTGTTAAAACAAATTTGGCCGAGCTTGAAATTCTATAATAAACTCAGCTAAGATAGTGCAACTGGCCAAAAAGGGGAAATAAGAAAAGGTAGAGGACGCAAGTTTAAATTTGCGAATATATAGATAAATAAATAAAATTTGCGCGCCTTAGGAAAGAAAATCTAGCTAAATTATATTTATAACGAGCCTCACATACTACTAGAGGGAGTATTGAATTGATTTCTGCTTACAAGTTCGACAGGTTGCATTATAACACTGACTGTGACTGATGGCGGAAGTTATTAAAAGTTTGACGGTTTCATTAAATTTTTTTCTAATATAACCCATTATCACCGATGTGGATGTTGTTTAGGCGAGTGTAGCGCGATGTTGTTCAGAAAGGAAAAAAGAAAGAGGAAGAAATAGGAAGTGGCCTCAGCTTAGCGGGTGTGTGCATAGTCATTAAGTTTTATCTTTACCGATAATCCTATATGAGCAATGCCTGAAAAGCTAGAACTGGTACACAGAGTTGATTTTTGAAAAGTGTACGGTATCCATCACCGAAGGATGAGGAATGTATTCATTTTGTTAAAACGTTTGCCACACCCAGAAGGAAACTTCAGAGATCTCATAAAGTACACATATTCTTAATCAGCATCAAATTCTAAACTCATTTAAGCATGTCCGTGTGTCTATCTGTTTGTGTAATGTGTACGGCAAACATTCTCCTGACCGTAAAAAAGCCGCAATCAGTTTCAAATTTGGCACAAACTTCTTTCACGCAGATTGATATCGAAATTGAGTCAAATCGGTTACAGTGCAACATAACCTGAGACAACAAGTGTATGCAAGAAGATTATATTACAATTAGGAGTTGGAGCGTAGAATACAGCAAGCTGAGTGTGTGTGATTCGGATTAATTATTTCTTCACGATTCCTCCGATATGAGTGTCAAAGAACTTGGAGAGCAGATGTACGATATGGAAGATCGTTTTTTGCCCTTGAACTACAAACAGGCACATGACCTCAATTTCCAAAAATAGAAAAGGTCAACCGAGTCCACGTAGTATTATATACATATATTTGCTTTTTTTTAGTCTCCCCTGGGCTAACAGATGACGGGTATGAAACATTTGGTCGCAGGCGAATATAATTTTCTTACTTGTTGCATTTCCTTTACTAAACTCTTTAAACTTTTACTTATCTCTTGTTTATTTACTTCGCTCAATATTTCCTAAGGGCTGATCGTAACTTCAAATCGGTGTACAATTTTCTACTCCTAATGTGCTGCGAAAATATTCTTTGCCTTTTAATTCTCGGGAATGATACAATTATCGTGCGTCAAAGAAAGATGTTTTTCTTTGCGATAAATTCAAAACTTTTCCATTTATGCCTGATAAAGTCATGAAAGTTTCAATTTTAATATGGAATTTCCCTAGCGGTTTCTATACGAAACTTTGTAAAACACATCCTTTGAGTGGAAAACATACATTTTGAGAACTCGTAGAACTTCCAGCCAATTTTCTTTTTATTGCATGAATAAAGGGTAAAGGCTTTCTCAGTCCTGCTTATTTCCAGATCATTTAAATATAATCTCTTAGTAACAAAAGTAACCAAATAAATCTTGTGTCATTTGTGGCAGCATTTGATGTGATCCTTCGTATATAACGTTCAACAGAAAGCACCAATCAATAAATCACATAGTGTACAGGGAAATTTTAGCTCGCGTTAATATATAGGTTTTGTATTTTATCGGTAACGAATAAGAAAATCCAACTTTTGTTTTTTGCCTTTGAAAACAAAGACTTTCGCAGTATATAATGTACGGTGGACCAATAAACAGACAAAATCAAACTCTAGATTAAGGAATAAATTCGATAACAGCGAATTTTGTACAAAAGTTACCTGTTTCGTCAATCTGTCTTTCCTGAAACTCGATAATCAGGATACAAGATTTCAGTATCTTCAATCTCTGATTTCAACCAGGTTTCAGTGAAGATCGACATCTAATATATTGATGAAATGTCTAGAGGTATCCCGTGTTCAAGCCTCTGACATTTTGGAAGAACAACGAAAGCTCACTTCATGGGCAATTTAGTTTTTTAATAGAGAGCAGGCAGCAAGGACATCAATGATGATGAGCACTGACAATAGAGGGGAAGGCCATCCAGGCGAAGTAGCTGTTGATTGCTTTTTGTGTGAAATTAATTCTTTTGGAAGCGTACTCACCCGCCATATAGATCTATTAAGAATAATCTCAAAGTTTCCAAGGGAACGATAAATTTAAATGAAGCAGTAGTACGTGATGATATGATTTGAAGCTTATATCTTAATATATGCGATCGTACACCCCCCCACAGATGAACAGACAGATGGACAGTTATGCCTGGACCGAAGAAAAATTTCATAATGTTTAAAAATCTATACATATATATATATATTCACCTTATACGGACTCTGAAGCCTCCTTCTAAGTACTATAAATGCTTTCTAACAAAGTGAATGTCGTCGGTATAATAATTTGCTAAATCATTAGAAATCTACTTAAGCTAAAAATTTACCGTTTTGTTTTATACGTCTTGTATACTTTTCAGATATTATTGTTATCAGGAAAAGTAAATCGTAAAACTATCCCAGAAGCTCCCGTAAAGCATATGTATATTGATGCTTGTACTTAGCTTGAAGAAGATGATCGATTTGGTCATTTTCGTCTGCTTGCTTTTGCGAACTTAACAGATTAGGTTTGAAAGTCAGCAAAATATAGATTTATTTGTCAGTCCGTAACTAATGGAAAATATTTGCAAAATTATTTTACGCGTTCATTATAAGATATGATATAATAATAAAGTAAAGTTATACGATATGGTATATGATCGATATCGAGTAGTGGGTATTAGGAGTTTTCGCTCAAATCGAATATAATTAATTCCTTTCTGATTTCTTATTAACTGAATTGTTTTTCGATGCTTTCACAGATGTTACGCTTGCTAACCGAGCACAATGTTTTTACATATTTTTACAAATTTTTTTAATATATTTAGTAAATTGTTAGCAGACATTTTTAAAGTTTTGAAAAACCTTTCAAAAAATTGTTTGACATTTCGTTAAACCTTCGTATGCTTAATACGAATACGTAGAGTTTTTTTTTTTTTTTTCTACAGATTCACTTGGTATCAGTTTCTAAGAAAGGGTAACCTATTTACTTATGTTTTGGTTGTGTAGGATTTTGAATACAATCGGATATCATTAAGTTTTCATTTTCAAAAGCTTTAACTGATTAACATTAAACAAACCACACAAGTTTTATTAGGATTTCTTATTTAGTTTTCTTTTCCTTTTTCTTGTTGTTGTTTTTTTATTTTTCTTATTTTTTTTTTTGAACAATTTACAGCCAAACCTTTATTTCCATGAGTCATTTTTTCGGGTTTTAGGCTTAACATTATTGTAATGAAAATTGAAAGATATGTTTAAAATAAACCAGTGAGAAAGTCGCACTCATCATGAGACGAATGTGAAACACTCTTTGCGAAGCATAAAATTGCAGTGTATTTGCGATGTTGTGTTAGATGTGATCATGACAGGTGAACAACCGAGACTCTTGAGATGGTCCAAGCAGTAGACATTTTTACTTCCGCCATAGCATGCTATTATTCAATTGGGTAGGTTGGTAGATGGTTTACGTAAGCTGCAAGAGTGAGGCTTGTTACGCTTACGAACGGTTGCCTCGAACATTTAAGCTTAAGTGCGCTTTTGAGTTGGCATTTGGCATTTGGTTGGCAAACGGTTGTTTCAAATCTGAAACTGTATCCAAAGGTAACAATTGTGGAAAAATTCGTGTCCATGGTCAGCCGTGATTGTAAACTAGATCATAATTGCCAACTATTTTGGAGGAGTACAGCGCCGAATATAAGGATTTATTGTATAATTTAGTAATAATCGATGGAACCAGCGCAGCGCAACTGAGCTTCCGCATGACAGACGTGCTAATAAGCAACCGTTATACTACTTAAAAACACATATTAACATTTACTTTGCTTTCAAAACTTCTGGCCGGATTTTTCAGCCTTTCGATATGTTGAAGACACTAGCGATAAGGAAACGACAGGAAGTTTAATCTTCGCATGGGCGCCTGTCATCCAATTTTTTGTTTAGAATTTTCCTTTTTTGTACATTTTTGCGACTAAAAAGTCGCAGAGAGAAAACTCTTATTCATAGAAATATTTGTGCTTGCGGACTAGTCATGACTACTCTCGAACTTCATCTATGAGGTTTCGTTAAGAGAAATTCCTACTTAGATTTCTATAGAGCATAAAAGTTCCATCAATTAGTAGGTGGACGGATGTGGTAAGTAATTTGATCGAAAATAGTGTTTGATCAAGTAGGTTCATGCCTTGTGGAATCTTTAGCAAGGATTTCTAAGGCTTTTACGTCTCAAAAATGTATCGTTTTCATTCGTTATGGCAAAATAAAAGTCTCTATTAACATTAAAAATGAAAGTAAGTGCCTTACCTTTCCCACTAATTATCCGCAAAATCGCTTTTTCTTTCTTCCTTTTCCATCCTTTTTTAATTGCGTTGTTACCCTCAGTCAGCGCATACATACATGTTAAATGAAGAATGCTTGTGCAGGAATTAAAAAATTTTGTTTATTCGAATTTGTTTGAACATAACTATTATGCATCGATCTACTGCACGATCATTATGCCAAAACTTCTAAGAAACCAGACTGAATTTTTTGCAACTAAAATAGGCACTCATATGGTTTCCTAGCACATTAAGCGATGGCTGGTCCAGAAGATGAATTTCGGGTTCGTGTTACTGCCATGTACCGCTCAAGTCTCATCGACAGTTAACAGATTATCTAATAAATCATTTGCTACCAGAACCGTTCCAACTTGATTGAGTATTATTGACATTAGACTGCGACCTATCTATGTTGCTTTGTCTTCGCCTTCGCCTCGAAGTAATTGTTGGCATTTTGAAGGAAAAAAAGAAGAGACCTTGACGTTCTCTTTTAATATTGTTCGGCGTGGCACACTACTCCGATTACTTTGATTCGTTGTTTCTTAAATGTTACAAACCGAATACTAAAACGAGCAAATCTCTATTCTTAGTCATAGCGGTTGAAGAAATCAAAACTTAATCCTAAATTTAGTAGGAGTGTTTACTTTCATTTACATTATGTTGTGTTGGTATCGTTTTTTTTTTTTTTTTTGTTGAAAAAACTTTACAACATTTTCATTATTATTATTTGGATAATAATTGTTACTTATACGGTGTGGCTGTAGGTGTGAGTGTTCAATAAATATTACAAAAAAAAAAAAGGAAAAGATATATGTGAAAAGATCAAACAATGATTGTAACGGATGCCGCGTAGATTTCACAGCAGACGGCAGATATGTTAAATGAAAATTTACAACAACAAAACAGCAGAGTATTCAGAAAACGAGAAAAAAAGAAGAGAAAAATAACACCGGCATCTGGTATTGAATTTTTAATTATAGAGTAGTGCGTGCACGAGTGTAGAACGAAGCGTTAATAAGTTGTGGCAGCGTCGGTGGTGGTGGCTGTGGCTGTGGCTGTGGCGGCGGCGGCGGTTGATAGGCCTGGTGTTATAGAGTGAAATGATTTAAGGCAAATAAATGAAAACCGTAAAATACGATATACTTTTACGAGTCACCAATGGTTGGGTTAACAATATTTTTGTAAAAAAAATACAATTAAAAAAAAAAAAAAGAAAAAAATAATAATAATAATAAAAAAATAACAACAACGCTGTAGACGACCAAACACGGCAGCATCCGAAATTATATAAAAACGTCAACATTTCGAGTACGAAATACAATTCTCATCAGCAATGGCAAATGGAAACAAAAAACCGCAAACGCGACAGCGACAACAAGAACAGCAACAACAAAAGTAAGAACAACAACAATAATAAAAGCCACATAATGACAGCGAAACTCATATAAAAATCTGCCTGCCTGCCTGCCTGCCTGCTTGCTTGCTTGCTTGCTTGCTTGCCTCGTTGCTTGCCTGTAAGAAGCATCTACTTATTGCAGTGACAACAGCAGCAATACCAAAATGGCAACTATATCTGCATGAAGCTCCACTGTAAATGCGACCCGTTGAGGAGACATATACACTGAAATCTGAATCTCTGAACGACATGGGAAGCATATGTTTACGTATTACGATTGTCTCCCCTGTATGTTTGTTTGTGCTTTATGCTTGTGTGCGTAATGTAGATGTGCTTTTGCTTTTGGCCCATTACACAGTGTGTAATCTTAAAGTAACCAAATCAACTAACACATAGAAATAATGTATTTTTTCGGTATTGTCAGCATCAGCAAGTGAGGAACAGTCAAGTAAAGTACTAAAACAGAACCCCTGCCACCTCTGAACAGCCTTAAATGTACTGCATTGAAATTAGTAATCAAGAACGTATTCGAAACGCTTAAAACATATCATCTGTGCTCGACTTTCTTGGGTTTCCATATACACGGTTTATATGCACAAAATTCTTACAGCATTTCTTGGTCGAGCTTATTACAGTCGTCATCAACGTCATCATCATCATCATTATCATAATTACCATCATCATCATCATCATTACCACCATCATCGTCATCGTCATCGTCATCAGTAGCAGCAATAACACAAAAACATCATCATCAACATCAACATCATTTGCATCAACCTTATGGTGTTATTTTGTTGTGTTGTTGTTAGTGTTTTTTTTTTGTGAAAATTTTAAATACACTTTTATATACGAATGTGCACAGAGTTCGTTGCCGTTTCCATTGATTGCAGTAAAGCTCGCGATTTTAATAAATGAGATTTTGCAAACATGCATGTATATGTGTTTGTCTGACAATGTAATGTTTTTTTCTCAGTGTTGAACTCTTGGGTTTGTCAATGAAATGACTTTGCAATGAAGAAATAACAAGAAGAAAAAAAACTTTCTTTTTTTTTTTTTTGTTTTTTGTGAGTGTGTGAGAAAAAATGAAAATAAAATCTTTTCTTATTTTTTTTTGTTTTTTTTTTACTTTTCTTACCATTACCGAAGAAAGTAAATAGATTCATATACTAAGTCGATCAAAGCACTTGCAACAGAAATAAAGTGCACATCTATACATATATATATATATATAGCGCATTTGATTAATATTAGTAATTATTTTAATTACCAGTAATAGTCATTCATTAACATTTCCAAGATAAGCCCGAGAGAAGAAAAAACTTAAAAAAAGAAAAAGCGGACGTTTCCTTTGAGTCATTGGGTAAATGAATTTTGCACGAAGAGTTGCTTCTTAAATAGTTTATGAAAGTTTCCCCCTTTCACTCTCTCTCTCTCTCTCTCTCTTTCTCCTTTTATTTAGTGTAATTGTTATACCACAACGAAATAATTTGTGAAATGATGTACGCATCGAAGACTTATCGGGTTGTGTGGATTTTTTGGAACACCAAATCTGTTCATCGGCACATGGATCCGCTGGCAAAATTTACCCCTACAGTCTTAACACTTTAATAAATGCGATTCTGAATCTTTCACTTTCCCTTTTTACCCCCTTTCAGCCATACGGACCATAAGAACAATTGTTCGCAAACTGATTTTGCTTTTCTTCTCTGATTTGATCAATCACTTAGGGAATGGTCGTCATAAAGAAGTGGGCAAGAAACAAACGACATAGAAAGTAGACGGCAATCTGTTCACTTTCAACACTTACAAACATTTTAATGGTTAAAATTGTATTTAAAAACCGTACGATATACGCGCGCTTGCCAGGAAGGTACTTATATACATATGTATACATATATATATATACATATGTTTCTTTTTTTATATGTAATGTTTTTGTTTTTTTAATCTTTATTTAATAAATTTGAACAAAGTTTAAGCGACGATGACTGTTTTCTTTCTTCACGCCCGTTACAGTTAATAAATAAATTTTCCTTTTTCCATTTTCTCTTTCAATTTTTTTCAACGAAATGAAGCACAATTTTTAAGTGGGTTTGAAAGTAGTTTTAAAGAAATTATTAAGACGTTTCCAAACAATCTAAACATATCGTACGAATTGAAACGAAATCAAATATGAAAAGTAATGAGTAAGATTTGAATCGTATATGTGTTTATATACATGTACACAAGTATATGTGAAGGGGTTGTGTGCCCAATTAGTAAGTGCTGCGACTTTAGCGACAGGGCACTCACTGTAACTGCGACCAAGTGTGATTAGAGCGCACTTAGATTTGGTACACGTGAACATCCACATGGTAGCCGTCTCTCTCTTCTTTACACGACCCTCTAGCAGTTGTATTATATTTTTATGCAATTTATATTTTGAAAAGGTTTTTAAATTTATTTCTACATTGGTGTGCGTCCTTCATTGTGTTCTGATAAGTTGTTCTACCTAAGAGTTCATTTTACAATACCATCTATCTTTAGCTCCATAAACTGAGTTTGGTCATTTTCCAAATTTTTTTTTGTACGCCTTTCAAATAACACGATTCTTCGAGTAGATCAAGTTAGACCTCTGTTTCTAAGCCGAACTGTTCGTTTGGAATAATGCTGCTGCCCAGCCAGCTCTCCTTGAGATTTTCAAATATGCACATAATTGACCCAACTGATAAACTGACTGATCTGGTATCTTACACTGACAACACTGACTGACACTGACTTACATTCTTTACAATGCAGTTAAAGGATGTTTTTGAATGTTGCAGAGGAAATACTATTGGATTGTATAGGATAAAATTTGTAGATAGACGAAATTTAATATTACGAAAATTCATCCTTGACAACCCAATAAAACACACACACACACATCGGTGAAGGACAGTAAATTTTTGTTTGAAACCAATTTGCGCTGTAGAATTAAATTTAAAAATTTCGCTTGAAATCAAGTTGAGAGAGAAGTAAACCTTATAAACCATAAATTACTATAAGGAATTTTTACAGCAGAAAGAACTTTCTATTTAGAAAATGTGCTGAATGTGCAATCGTCTGATTTTAACATACATAGAGAAATACAGACAGACAAAATTAAATTGCAGCCGTTGCCCGTTTCCATCTTAAAAGAACGCCTGCGTAATATATTCGTGCGATTGATTCGGAAGGGGGTCAAAGACAGACAGAAATAAAGAAACTAACATAGAAAAACTTTCAGGCGAAGTTAAACTTCATCCCGTAGTTGATCACTTGCAAGCTAAAATACTGAAAGAAACCACAAGAAGGCTGGAAAAACAATGCGGAGATTCCGCTTCGTCAGATAATATGTTTAAATACCATCCACAGCGTTCTGCTCGCAGTTGCATAGAAGCACATTGGTGTGATCGTTTTAAAGAAGAATGTAAAGACTTCTAAAGCCAATTTTTCTCAGTTTCTTGCCGGCGATGTAACTACGGATTGAAGTTGGATCATTTCTACTTATCGAAATCAAGGGAAGAATCGAAAAATTGGGTTTCGAGTGCGCAAAGAAGGCGAATCCTGCAAACATTATCAGACTTTTGTGATGTGCACGGCATAATCTTTTTCGCATAACTTCCGAAAAGGGGAAACAAGGAGCTTCTTTTGCAAGAGAAAAACTTCCTTCCCATCAAGATAAGGCAATAGATCGCTCATTAAACATTGTACAGGCAAACCTAGGTACAGTTGTCGTTAGCTTAAGTTCGAGAAGGAATAAAGATTTAACCATAAATACACTCGCAATTGTTAAATAACCGAAAAAATTTAAAGAAAATTCCATATATTTCAATATCTTACACTGTATAGCAGATGTTAGTCTGAAATTTAACGGTAACGCTTAACAATTCTTTAAAAATGTCATTTCGCAAATTCAAATTACTTTATACGTGGCATACGTTTCTATCATCAGAGATCTCTTACAATACCATACAATTTCAAACCCTCATTTTTGTGCATAAACAAGTCCTATGCTCCATTCTTTAAAATTTAATACAGAAATATTAATTACATAAAAAGTTATAGCAATTTATCTAAACCTATGCGCGATTGTAGCCATTGACAAAAAACGGCCCCGTACCATCAGTAAGCACAGTCAGCAACGCCCCGTCTGCATAAAAATGATCTTAATTGGTTCAATAGCATTCTCAAAGCGTTATGGTTTTCCAATGAATCGGTTTTTGCGAACGTTAGCATCGAAGAAGATTTTGAAAACTGGTGAAAATAGTTCCATTAGTTTCATCTACCATGCTTTATGTACACGTTTTTTTATCGATCTAAATCAACTTCAAACTTCAATTTTGTCTCCGGGACTGTAATTAAGCTCTTCGCATAAAATGCCATTATGATTACAACAGCGACATACCTACACTATCAGCAAAGCTGTAGTTATGTAATTGTTTGCTTACGCTTAGTTGACTTGATGTAGAATTATATTTTCTTTGAAAAGATTTGAAAGCACTCTACACTTACGATATCTTACATAAGTGAAAGAGGAGAAAACTAATTAAATCATTGGTGTCCAAATATTCGTTCTTCACTTAGAAGAGCAAAAGAAGTTAATTCATTAAGTAACGATAAAAAAAATGCCTTTAAAGCCAAGGTTTTTTCCACCGATCGAAGAAGGCAAGAGTTCTTCTTGTATACGACAGTTTAGCTTTTTTATAAAACACATCTTAAGAATTCTTTCTTTATTTTACTTTGCGCCAACAATCCAACCAACCAACCAACCAACCAACCTTGATGGCTTAATATTCAAGAATCTAATGAATGCCTGGAAACATTTTTCAAAAAAAGAAAAAAAAACAAAACAAAACAAATGTTATGAAGCATAGGCACGCACACACATGCTTGCATTATAACTAATATACATATCTACATAGATGAGCTGCGGCACGTTATGTTTCATCTTTGTTTCTTGATTGTTTCTTGCTCACAATTATGTTTATACAACATACGTATTATCTTGGACTATAAAATATGAAAATATAGCTACAATAATAACAACAACAACAACAACAAGCATAGTGTTACTTAAGTATTACAACTGAAATCGTTTGTAAATTGATTTCATTGATTTTGAATACATTTTAACACGACATGTATTACACACATTCACATACACATACACATACATATTGCTTGGTGTACGTTGCTCTTATTAGGAATCATTAGAATTATGCCAAGTAAAACATATGGCCAAAAGAGTTAGTCATGTTGCGCTGTAGACATCAAGACATAACTGTGGTGGGCTCCATTTATTATTAAACGTAGGCCGACGTACCTGGTAACAATAGCGAAAGACAGTGATATGAAACGTAACGAACGGAAATTAACGACCTCTATTAATTCATACATACATACATACATACATACATACATACAAACATAGATACGAATAAACTCAAGCAATTTATATGTACTGTGTTAAACTGTAGTTTGTGATGTAATAAAAACGGTGAGATCTTTGTATGTAAAAAATTGCCGTTAATGCACTTCCGTAAAAGAAACCTCTTTCTTTCGTATTTCTTTATTTACTTTTTTTCCTATGGATTGTTCAGTGCAAACAATATGTTCAGAGTTCACATTTCCCGGCAATGTAAACTTTTTCCATCACAAGGAAATGTCGAACAAGGTGTTATCTTCTGTTGAATAGATTTTATAATGAAATCTTCCGTTATCATCGCAAATATGATATTATTAGAAAATTTTAAAATCCCTTCCTTTTTTTCTTCTTCTTTCTTTAAATATATATTTAATTTTATTGAAATTAATATTTCACTTCCATCACGGTGGATATAAATAACGTATACAAAAAACATTTCAAATATAGAAAAAAAATAAAAAATAAATAAAAGCGCTGGAGTCTGCCACCGCAGCCATACACAAATCACTTCACTTAATAAAAGGTGTTATGTGGAAAACGGCCGAAAGGGTGATGCGATCCGAAACATCTTCAATCTGCTTTGTTCTTCGGCTAGAGCGCGTCGGTGTACCAAATATCCTCAAACACACACATATATATAAAAAAATTGCGACCTGTAGGTTGGACACAATGACAGATATCAGACGGACAGACAAACAGCTCGATCGGTTCAATAACAAACGACTCTATTTCAAGCTGTTGTAGACGTTGCATACACCCGTAAAACTTTAGTACACGCTATACCCCAAATGATGCGGAGTGTGAAAATTTAAAAAGCCAGAAATGCAGGAACGTCATTGTTGTTAATAATGAGTTGGGGAAAAAGAAATTCATTCGGTAGATGGCTAGAGCGATCGCTACCTCGTAAAGTATCGATCAACTAATTTCAGATTTACGCCCATTGGAAAGGTGACATTTCGCGCTAAAAAAATCTTTTGCTGTTTTTTGTTTGCTCCATTCAGTTGTGTGTTAAAAATGGAAGCCAAAAAAGAGAAAATTCGGTACATTTCATCGTTATTCTTTCATAAAGGCGAAAATGTAAGCCAAGCGGCGGAAATTTTGAATGGTTTTATGGTCACCATACTGTAACAGTCAATTACATGCAATTTTGGTTTTGTCGGTCCCGTTCAGATATCTTTATACCCATTGTAAAATGGGTGCATACTCATTTGTTTTTTTCATAACATATGTAACACCCAAAAGGAAGCTTTAGAGACCGTATAAAGTATATATATAGTCTTGATCAGCATGAAATTCTGAATAAAGTGCGTTCGTCTGTGTGATGTTTTTTGTTATCGCTCTCCTCGTCGCCAAAAAGGTAAGATTTATCGACTTCAAATTTGGTAGAAATAGTGGCTGGTTTTCATACTCGGCCAAATCGGTCATAGCAGAATTCCGCAGTAGAGCATAAACTGAACGCAACTCCGTTTTCTTAATAAAAGTTTGTGGGCTTTTGCTCGTTACTCAGACATTATTAAAGTTCGAAGACTGAAATTTTCTACATTTATTGTACGAAACATTCTACTCTTTATGTGTAAAAAGGGAAGAAGATCGGCGATGCCCCCACAAACTTACAAGTGCATGGTTTTGAGCTTTTATGCTTATTTACCATAAGGCAAACAGGACAGCGGTAGACACCGCGATTCATTTTTTCTTAATAAAACCAGCGATATGGGTATCAAATGAAAGAACCTGGAGAGGAGAATGCGAAAAGCTAAGTTTGTTAGTTCCAAATTAAATATCTTGATATGAGTACCACATATGAGTACATGTGAGTGATATGAGTACCACATTAAAGCACTAGGAGAGTGGAATGCGAGAAGCCAAGTATGTCAATTCTAAATTAATTGTGGTTGTGCGTCACGACTAATTATCAAACGAGATGAGTTGTAGTGTATATTGCGATAAAATGTTAATTATACTTTAATTATGGTGGACGTTTAATACATAATGTCTTGTGGCGTTTAGAAAAAACGGATTTCTTGGACATTAAAATCTTATGTGGTGGGTATGCGAGATTCGGCCCCCGCCGAATGTAACTTTCTTACTTGTTGATATTAAAGATGCACCTCGCCCACGTAGGCCACACCATTTAACACAACACATGATGTATCGAAGTTCCATTTGCGAAGGCTCGGCCAAACGGAATGAAATTCACCCATGCAGCATCCAGTAGGAGACTTCAGAGACTTTCGTTTTTTTCTGTAGTCTTTTTTAAGATGAGGATTCATATTTGTTACGGTGTGTTAATGTCATTATCATTACGCTTTGCATTCCACAGCTCTTTTTACTTCATTGCTCTCGTGTTATTTTTACCAAAGGGGCTTGAACTCATCGCTATAGGAATTATAGACTTTACTTAGCTTACATGATGTACATATCCGTATACTGATGTACAGTTCTGTATACTGATGTGTACTGATGTACAGTTCTGTATACTGATTCGAAGCGTGCATTAATACTTGAATGCGTTTTCTACGTATTGGCACTTAATATTCGTGAAGTATGGGTCTCTTATATCAGGAATCGAATGTGAATTTTCCGGATAAGAGCCGGGCTCTAATATAACTTTAATAATAATAGTAATGTATTAGTATTTTGTATTATTAGTATTATTGTTATAATCAATAATAATTATTATTATCATTGCTAATATAATTATTATTACTCTGACTATTGTTATTATTATTGTTAAGTGGAAAAATACTCCATTTAAAGCATACTTCTTAGATGGCTTAGTTATCGAAATATTCATCACCGCAAACTATGATATGTTGTTTCTTATCCGGTAACGCGTGAATGTCCTCGTGGTGATAGCTAGCGGTTTCGATGCGAAATAGTCGTCGACTCATTTTCACGCCGCTGATCTGCTAAATATGACTGCATTGACCTGACAAAGGAACACTCAAACGAAGGCAGGTGTAAAGAATATAACGCAACTGGGAGAAGTACCCAGTTCAAGTTGAAGGTCACTTCACGACTTGCTTTTGCTGGAATGGATGGAGAGAAGGACGTATGCAAATTTTGATAATCAAGCAGAAACACTTTATCCATCAATTTATTTTTTTCTCAAGCACGTCACGGCGTGCTGTCGTGTAGAGGACGCAATTTCGCCACGTCTCAGAAGTCTGTAATAGATGTTTCCTTTCCAATTCGATCAAATAGTGTTCCAGAGTGTTCATCGCTACAAGACTACAATGTTTGAGCCGAATTCAGGCAAACCATTATGTAATTGTTTCATACTTCATTGTACTTTCACCCCAATCAACTTAATCGTTTCCTAATATCCGGCTGTGTTTTCTCTTAATTTAGCATGCAATGGCGCAAATGCTGCTTGTTGACATCCGCTTCTTTACATTTTGATATACATTGAATGGCAGTTTGTGTAAACAGCTGGAACCATAAACCATACCAAACACCAACATCTAAGCTATATATACGGAATATTTAGGAAAAAATGAACGCGTCATGATTTACAAATTTTGTAAATCAATCGCCTTTAACGGGGGAATTTATTTCTACACTTAATATTATTTTTAATTACTATTATTATTATTATTATTATTTTTAACTAAATAATAATTATTATGCTTCACAATATTATTATTTAGTTCTATTTATATTATAAAGACGGAATCTATTATATTGAAGTTTTCCACCGATTCTGTACATACAAGTTTAGCTCCGCTGGCGTTGCTCTATTACCCTGTAAAGTATATATTTCCTTGATCAATATAATATTCTGCGCAGCTTTTGTTCTGTCTGTCCATCCATCTAGTCGTTTGTTGGATAACTTATGGTTGGCAAAATTAATACAGAAAGCGGAAATTGACCCTCAGTAGAAAGGCGGTGGCTGCTATTTGAAACGAATTATTGTCGTTGAAAGTAACAATCATTTAAAGCTTCAGTTTGAAGCATGAAGAGCTTACGTTGTTTAGTATTTATTTGAGATCAATATTGAGAGCTCTTGGTGCATTTGTAAGCTTAAAAAAGTATTCTAATTGTGATTGATGTGAAGCTTCCATTCGAAAGTACTTAGTTCAACTAATATAAAAGGCCAGCTCCGCA